>APFE030854590.1:28509-56955 GCA_000404065.3 Pinus taeda | reverse complement strand
AGTGTAGCATTGTTTGATTGTTGCTAGACCCCCTTTGGGCTAGTAGGGATCGCCTCTATCCGTAGAGGGGATTTACCTCTCCAACAGTGGTACGGGTGAACTCGCAGGTGAGGGTGGTGAAGCTGGAGGTCGTGTGGGTGGAGGTTGCAGTCGCGGGAATCCCTGTCTTATTAACTAAGTAGCACTTTGTGGAGAAGACTATGCTATTCCCTCTTCTTCACCTCACGGAGGCGAAATCAATGGACTGTATTCAGGACCCTTTCTTCCTTTGTTCCTATAATTTTTTTCGCTTCGTGTAGCCTCGAACATCAAGGTAGTTGCATAACCTACTTTCTGCACAATAACATTTTAATCCAAGTATTCAAAGATTTCAAGTACTTACTTCGTAGTCCTTTGAAAAAGCGTCGCTCCACCTTGTTGTAGCTGACTAAGGTATCAACAGTGAATTTAGTCAAAAACACTCCTATGACGCAATCAATCCAATGATCGATAGCGCGGGCAATCTTATCCTCAGATTCTTCCAATCTCTATATTAGTTCCGGGGTCCAAACAATAGGACCATCAAGTCTCCACCTTCCTTGGCTATTTGCTAGCTTCACGATCCACTCGTATAGCTAAATCGAAAAGGAGAAGAAAAAGATCTCGTGGATCTCTGTATATAGGTACCTATCCAGCCATTTTTCCTTTGTTAGTCGTAGGTTTTTGTTCTCCTGCTCCGCCAATCTGTGGATCTTCCTATCCAACTAGTCTCTGATCTCTTTCTTAGTTGGATTCTAGTGATACAACATCACACATCTCTTATGCCGTTTCTGATACCGGAAATAGAACAATTTGTTGTCTTGTTGCGGCCTAACCTAGGTTTAGTGTTAGTTAGCCAAACAAATCCCTACACTACTAGCCCTTCCGGCATCAGCCCACGGAGTGCGGACCGAAGTCTCACCCAAAGTAGTATGGGGGGATGCTGGAACCAAGTTTCTGCACCCTGAGATGGCCATGATATCGGTTTACTCCTTCTATTCCTACCTTCACATAGGTTACTTAGTTCTAGGGCTTGCCACACTAGCCTTCAGTACCTCCGTGAAAAGGTACGATTGACCTTCGCGCAGCCCTAACCTGTGGCTCAGGTACTTTCGCGCTGCTAGGGCAGCATACTGTTCATATTCCCAAACTAATCTAAGTGTCTTACTTATCTATTAAACAGTCATAGTTAGCACCACATAAACATATGTTCTTACTTGCATTCACTTAACCCATGTAATTGCATACATTCACACACCATTTAAGCATTACAAATGAAATTCATACATAATATGACAAGATGCAGTAACCAGAAACAAAGACACAGAATTGCAGAATACTTCTCTTTATTGATATTTTCAAGTAATTACAGACTCTATCTACCTTACGCACACAGCTGTAGGGGTCTGCGCACTCAGCTGCGGACTTCAACCCTAGGCCTCTACACACTCAACTGTAGAGCCTCTACCTACACTATGACTCGAAACTTAGACTTCTTACTTCAGAGCTATGATTATCTTCTTCACTATTTTTTTTTCTTTTTAGAGCTTACTTACTTAGCTCTTTTTATACAATCCCATGGTCTACAGACCATGGGTAGATCTTTTACAGCCGAATTTACTTTACAAAACTAAGGGCAGGCAACCCTTAATGACTCCTGACACCTCTGCACTCTGCGACCACAAAATACGAAGACTTTACAATTTTATTACAAAATTTGACACAAACATGGGCTTCTAGCCCCAAAACTATCCTTGGGGAATCCTGTTCCCAACAATTGATCTTGAATAGGTTGATGAAGATGATGCTAAAATGAGAATTATAGCACAAATATTTTCCGGAGAGGTTAAGAAGTGGTTATGTGGTTTGGAAGTTGGTTCCATTAACAACTCTCGTCAGCTGACATACTTGTTTTTAGCCCAATGGGAGGAAAAGAAGAATCCATTATATATTTTGGCTTAATACAATTCCATGAAGAGAAATCCAAATGAAATAGTGCAGATGTTCACAACTAGATTCAATAAGGTGTACAATTCTATCCTTGATAACATGAAGCCTCCCCCTAGTCTAACACTCCTCCACTATCTTGATGCCTTTGACCTAGACATGGCTTATCATCTTAGGGAGAGAAACCCTACCACTTTAGAATACATGCAGAGAACTACAGTGAGTATGGAGGCTAATTTTTTGATTAAGAAATCCAAAATAAAGATAGAGAAGGCAGTTACCATTAAAGAGGAGTCCTCCTCTTCTTCTGATGGTAAACTCGATACTCTTATAAAAACCATGAAAAAATGATGGACAGAATGACCATTCCAGATCGGCAAGTCAAGCCTTCAATAAGGAATCCAAATTATAGGGATCAACAACAGTCACAATTCATAAATAAGAAGAAAGAGCAGAAGAATCAAGATCCTTAGGGACAAATCAGAACTTTGTTTTAGCAAAATTACTCAAGGCCCAGAGGAATAAGATGAAGAAGAGATTGATGAAGAAAACCATTTATTTGAGGAAGATCAACTACCTATTTTTCTAACTGAGCAAGATCAATTCTCTCAAGATTCTCTTGCACCAAGTGATTATCAAGTTGTCCTCACAAATGATGATTCATGGGAAGTGCAGACCGAAGAATACCAAAGGGGTTATCAGAATGCTCTTAGCCATTTTCAAAAGAAATACAATTTGAGGAGTAGGAATTTTCCTGTTACATTGCATCAGAAGAGGCGAAGTGCTCAAAGAGATGTGCAAGACAAAGAAACAACCATTGTAGATCAAAACAAAGAAAAGGATATTGTTATTCTATGTTAGGATAAGACCGATGAAGCTTCTACCAACAATGTAAGGAAGGATAAGGAGAATCAAAGTGAAGGTCAGAGATGGGAGTCTTATACCAATTGACGACTCGAAAAGAAGGATACCACTTCAAAAGAGGTAGAGAAGCAATCTAACTTGTTTAGTTTAGAGATTTAAATTTCTAAGTTGAAAGTTTATATCCCTCTAATAGAACTAGTCAAGAATGATAAATATAAGTCTCAGATTGCCAAGATGTTAAAGGTAGATCAAATGTTAGATATGGTTAATGTCGTCGATGAAGAGCCTACAATTCTGTTTGGTCCAGTTGTAAAGGGGAGTCCAGAAGATAGTGAAGTACCACCATTCTACCTTAGTCTAAAACTCCATGATTTTATCCTTCATAATGCCATGTTAGAGTTTTGGGCCTCACACAAACTTATGCATATATCCATTATGGAAAAACTGGGATTAGATATCACTCAACCATACCATGACCTCTATTCTTTTGATTCAGGAAGAGTGAAGTGTCTCGGTCTTATCAAAGACTTGGTAGTGTCTCTTGACCAAATTTCAACCAAGAATGTGTTGATGGATGTGGTTTTTGTTGATATTCCTCCAAGGTTTGGCATGTTTCTCTCTCTTTGTTGGGGAGAAAAGTTGAAAGGCACCCTACAACTTGATTTCTCTTATGCTACTATACCATTGTTTGGGCAGCTTAGAAAACTGTAACGAGAGAAAAATATGAAGTTTACGATTAGTAACAAAGAGAGACCTAATAATCACCTAATACATGTTGTACATATCGACTTGGAGTCTTTTATATTGTATAGTGATATGAGTCCTGTTAGAGTCGGCCTGGTCAAGTCCTCCGTCAGGGATCAAAACTCTTTATGCATTTCATGATTAGGTGTCTTGCTCCTCTCTTCCAGTTGCATTTCGCTAGAGACATGCCATGACCTAATGGAGAAAGTCATGCTAGTCAGTTTCCCTCATGTCTAGCCCATGCTGGTTCAGGTCTTGGTCCATAATCACTTAAATTCATGATAGTCAAGGTCTGGTCATATTACAGGACAAAGTCAATTTTTATGTTTGTGTCTAGGAAACCATCAAACTGGTCTGTGAAAAAACTTGTCTAGAACAAGCCATGCATGCCAGGGGGAGACTTTATGCAACTATGGTCCAGAAAGCTTCATCATCACCGCAAGAGACATTGACTCTTCTTCAAAACTCTGTTTTGAAGAAAAGTCAAGCAAGGTCAACTATGACAAAAGTTTCTAGAAATCGACAGTTGACCTTTTCAGATGCAGTCATGGATGTTAAAGCCAGAGGCCCAGTCACACAATCCCCACAAAGGAATGCCGAAAATTTCATCAAGAGAGCCACAATTTCGAAGAAAAAATGGAAAAAACGGAGTGCTTTAAAAGTCAATAAAATGGTGCAAAACTCAACATTAGAAAGTGGGTTTTTTTAAAAGAGGAAAAAATCAAACCAGTTTCTCTCAAGCCTATAAATACATATTGTGGCCCAAAGCAAAGCCATTGTGCCACTGGAGACTTGGAAAGCCATTGTAGAAGGTGGGAGAGCAAGATTGGTGAGCGTTTGAGTGAGTTGGGAGGTGATTTGGGAAGCGCGGCGCACACTGGCAGGAGCGCCGCGCACCCAGCGTGCACGACACATACACAGCCAACCCACCGTTGAACGAATACATAGGCGTGACGCATATAAGGGGCGTGGTGCATTGGGAAGAGCGTGCAACGCACACAGTCTAGCAGCTCAAAAACAATGCAAATCTATTTCAAATCTTTGTGAAAGCTATCAAATCACGAGGTAGGCCTTTGACACCTCTCCTCCAATCAACTTGGTCAATGTTTAGCTGTTTCTAAGACGTCAAGTGAGATCCAAAACATATTGGCCATCCATGCCAATCATCCTTAAAGCAAAAGTGATAATGGGGGTTTGTAAATTTGAAGAATCCACCAAGGTTTTTTTTCCCCCCACCTCTTCCTCTCACTCCTCATCGTCTTCACTTCCATATCCCCCACATCTACTAAGAAAACCCCTTAGAGACCTCCACTGAGACCCATCCCCTATTTTCCAAGCAAAATGTTTCATTTGACTGCGCACTACGGACACACAATGTGGCGCGGTGCACTCAGGGTGTGCAGCGCACTGGGAGCCCAACCACAATGTTAAATTCACACTGGTGCAACGCATACCCGATGCATGGCACACTGGGCAAAGCGCGCGGCACACATGCCTTTGAGCCTAAAAAAGGCACCAAATCTCTCAATTTTTTGTAAATTGGCTCTCAACATTGCAAAATTGCCCATAAACCATCTCATCATTGATCCTTAAATTCAAGGAAAAATATATCTTGGTGGCCATGACATCAACGAAAAACTTCTATCAAGCAAACATAAAATGACGCAAAGAATGGAAAATAGCTAGGGTTTTGCTACAGTAACTTAATTATAAATTATGCTCCTACCCTACCTCTGTCAGCTAATTCCTTGGGAGCATTTTCCCTAATGGTTACCCTAGCTATAGCGCAATCCTATCCCTTTGTCCCCTTACTCATATAGCTCAAGAGTGCCTTAACCCTACCCCACTAAAACCACACCCCAAACACTCCCAAATCCCTGATAAATTTCCCCTCTGAACCCCTAGGGATATTTCATCATTCCCCTCCTGATACTCCCTATTTTATTGTCCCCTTGGTGGCAGATTTGCAGAGCATCTATCAGTTCAGTGGATTCAGAGGGCAACAAAGAAATTCAGGGTACAAACAACAGTAATGGCATTGGAAACTTCATCAGATTATGAGGGGGAAACCCACAGTGATACAGCTTCGGGAGAACAGCCTCCCCGAAGACCTACGAGTGGTAGACATGTCAGGGATGAACCAAACACCCTCACGGAGTTGCAGGCATGCCCTCTCGCTATGTCTTGTTTCTAGCACTTGGCATGTTTCGAATTTTGTCAGAGGGTGGCAAATGTCAGGATTCGTCATGAGTTTGCCCGCCTCTTTGCACTTCACCTACATAGAGGACAGTCTATCTTGGCAGGGGTCACTTTCACATTGACACCCAAAACCATATCAGTGGCAACAGGCATACCAAATGTTGGAGAATAGTGGCACAAGAAGATGAAGGTGGAGAGGGAACTTTATCAGCCTTACATAAAATCCAGTTGTTTGAGTCAGCTCACGAGAGTTTTCCGATTCAGATTTTTGAGAGATGATTATGCTCCGCTCATGAGATTGATCATGAAATACTTTAGCTGTGAGGGGAGGTTTTCTCGCCTTTATGCCTATCACATCAGGTTACTCATGCACTTCACCAAGGTGCATATGATGAGCCTCCCATTTTTCATTTGCGGGAACATAGAGAGGATGAGAAAATTCATGCAGCACAAGACCCCTAGGCAGCAGCTCAACAACGTATATCACTTTGCTCTTATCCAGATTTTGGTGGACCATCAGTTAGGATTGCAGGGAATTGCTTGGGAGGACTTCATCTCCCGTGACTTCTTCAGAACTCCACAGGTAGTATCAGAGGCAAAACATGAGATAGGGGGTACTTCTCATCAGCATGAGCACCATGAGACCATTGTGGTGCCATTTTCCATCACATATCATAGAGGCTATCTGAAAGGCACCAAGCCTTTGTTTTCAGCAGCAAAGCAAGTGTTATCTCCATCTGGGGTGGAAGGGGCCTCGCTTCCATCTTCGATGACACAGGAACTGAACAGAGGTAAGGAGCCAATGCATGAGGAGGGGCCTTCGGGTGAGCCATTAGGTGCTCAAGGGCAGAAAATGCCAAACTTAGGAAGATTATTCAGGAGTAGGACACAGAAATCAAAGACTTGATACTCAATTTCGAGAGGTCCATATGGGTCATAAAATATCTGGAGCAGAGGAACAAATAGCTGGAGGACCAGCATGTGATCATGGAGCTACAGAACATCCGTGAGGATCGCCTAACTGCCCAGCAGAGGAGGATTGAATTCACTTCATTGGAGAAATAGGTTATGAATGATCGTGAGTCTGTTCTTGAGAGAGTCAACATGCACCTGGACAACATGTTGAACAAGGCCGACAAAGACAACACACTTCTGAGACACATGGCTCGTCATTACAGGGCACGAAACTTGATTTTGAGAGCCCAAATAAGGAGTTTGAAAGCAAAACTCAGGAAAGCCACAAAAAGAGAAAAAAGGGAAAAAGAGAAAGATAGGCTCAGGATCTTGGTTGAGACCTCCTTAACTCAGCAAAGCACCCCATAGAGAACTTCCAGCCCAAATCTCAAAAAATTTGGGCAAATTTTGGTCACAGGGAAATTTTTTGGGCGAAAAACAAGGATTTTCTCCCTGTGCGTCACGCACCCTGCGTGGTGCTAAACTTCTAGCAATACAACCGAGAAAAGGTTTGAATTTTTGGATTCATCATCGAAAAATACATCTACTTGTGTCTGGGCTAGAAAGTTTGATAAGTTTTGGGTCTCCTAAAGGTCAAAAAACACCCAAAAATGGCCTTTCTGCCACTTTTTGGACACACAAAAAGCAGCCTTGGGAGAATGAAGATTTGGAGGGGAACATGAGCTTCAAATTCAGAAATTCTAGTGGGGTTAGAAAGAAAACAGGCCAAGATTTCCAACAAGCCCACTTGGGCACATTTTGCAAATGCCTGAAAACAGGCCCAAAATTAGCGCGACGCACAGAGAAAAGCGCCCGATGCACATAGGAAATTTTGCCCAGTTTGCTCCCATTTCATGAAATTTCGGGTTGCGACTTCTCCAAGTGGGCCCGGTCATCTACACTTCGGTGTTTTGGCAGCAAAAGCAGCATTTAAAGAGTTTTCTCTCGAGATGGGTATCCATCCAAGTGGCAAAAGAACTCAAAGGGTCACCCCAGCCAAATGTCATGCTTGAGAGTGTTGCACCTGTAGCTAATGGTTGGCTCTCCATCTACATTTCGAAATGATTTGAGTAAATTCCCAACCCCTGGGATTTTTATCTCTTCCTCACACATTCTATATATTGTATGCAAGTTATTTGCAAAGGGTTGGTTGGCTTGTAACTTCTGGGAGACTGTGGGAAAGAAACTTTGTTTCTGCATTGGATATTTTTACAGAGAATTATGAAAGCAAGGCTCTGTTTCATGAGTTCCTGTGGTTGTGAGTTACAAGTGTTCTCTTATTTCATATGTATCTTGTTATGTTTTGTATTCCATTTCGCATTCATTTCTGGTGAAATTTTTCGAGTGAGATCAGGTAGAATTCAATTCTATTTCTCTACCTGTAGGAAAATTTCATGTGCACTGTTTCATTCTTCTATTGAAAAGGATTCATGTTGTCCATGCCCTTTTCACCTTCTTAATAAATTTCTCCATCTCCTTGTTATGTTCCATAGTTTCATTTCGTATTCATTTCTGGTGAGATTTTTCGAGTGAGATCAGGTAGAATTCAATTCTATTGCTCTACCTGTGGGAAAATTTCATGTACAGTGTCCATTATTCTGTTGAAAAGGATTCATGTCACCCATGCCCTTTTCACCTTCTTAAACAATATTTCCATTCTACCATATTTTAAAATTAAATTGCTATGCTTTCAGCCTACCTTGCCTCACGAAATAATATGTGGCTTCATGTTAAATTCTTTGTTCATTGAAGTCCAGTGATCCCATAACATACCAGAAACACAGTAATTCACAAAATCACTCCTTATTATCATTTCCTCTTACTAGCCTAAGATAAATAGTTCGTTAGAAAGTCATCTTTGTCCTTTACGTTCATCTATTCACTGAGTGTGACTCGAAGAGATCCCTCTCCTATTCTGGTAGGGCTAGCTACCAGACTGAGCGTGGTTTGTGGCTACCCTAAATTTTTCCTTCCTTCAGCCTGAGGCAGATTTAGGTGCTAACATAGTGGCGACTTCGCTGGGGACGACTAAGTTTGAAAGCAAATCCCCGCGTTTCTTAATAATTTTAAGTTCTCGGATGATGAGCTTAGGATTGGAAAGGCTGAGCAAGTTGGTTGTGTCCTGTGATTTTTCTCAATAGCACGCTAGCTTTGAGACTATATACCAGAGCCAATCCAGAACCGGATCCTCCTCATATCTTCGAAAACCCTAATTTGATCCCTAGGCTCCTTCGGCAAGAGAGCACCATAACTCCCGTGTTCAAATCCCATTCATGTCCTGACATTTTTTAGTATCTTGAAGAGCTTGTGTTTGACGACCGATTCGAAATATCATTGTTTGAGTCTAAATCTGAAAGGGCTGTTGATTATATTGTCCCCAATCTGCAATTTCTTGTAGACCTCAAAATAGAGAGAGCTAATAGATTAATTGATAATTACATTGCGACGCTGCTCCAAAATCCAATTGCAAGCCCCTTGCAAACTATGTACACTCCTCCAACACCTCCAAGGCCAAATCCACCAAAAATGATGGCTGCATGTTTTGTACCCCTTGTTCTACCCCAAGTTCTAGATGATATGCCCGCTGATTACCAAATAAAAATCCCATTCATTGATGGCTCTCCTAGTGGCATTACTGCGTAGCAACACGTGGAGCGAATGACAGACTTCTGTGAACTTTATGATATCAATGTGGAGAATTTTTTAATGAGGCTCTTTGTACAAACATTTGTCGGTGAGGTGAAGAAATGGTTTAGAGGTTTACCGGCTGCACGTATCACCACCTTGGCAGACCTACATAGCTAGGAAGTGAAAAAGAACCCTCTTCAAATTCTGTTCGAATACGAGAAAATTAAGAGAAACGCTGGTGAGTCAGTCCAAGATTATTGCATGAGATTCAATACAGTGTACAATGAAATTCTAGATGATCTAAGGCCACCCGTGAGACTAGCCATGGTGAAATTCCCAGATGGTTTTGATGCTGATATGGCTTATCAATTGAGAGAAAGGGAACCGGCCACAATGGAAGACACGCAGAGAATTGCGGTTAGCGTTGAGGCGAACCTACTGTCTAAAAGAGCTAGAGCGAAAGTAGAGAAGAAAACCATTGTGAAAGAAGAATCTGCTGCAATGGAAAAACTTCTCAAAAAGATAGAACAGATGCTTGATAGGGTAAAACTTGAAAAGCCAGAATCAAAAGTGAGGAATCCTAACTTTCGTGGTCAGTAGTAGCCACAGTATAGGATAAGACAGAGAGATCAGCAAAATCAAGAGCATACTACACAACAGCTAGTACAAACACCTTTGCAGCAGAATTTTGTTCATGGATTAGAGTCAGACGAGGATGGGAATGTAATAGGCGAAGAAAAACATCTCTTTATTCCAGATGAGTTGCCTACTTACGTTATCGAAGAAGAAGAATGTGCAGTGAATTCAGCTGCCCACCAAGACACTGATTTTATTCTGACTAGCGACAATGTGTTGGAAGAAGAATCTGAAGAATATCAAAGGGGGTATATGAATGCTCTATCTGCACAAAACAACGATATCCACTTAGAAACAAAGATGTGCCGGTCATACCAATTCAGAAAAAGAGGGAGGGTAAAAAAACAAAGAATGGTTTATCAACTACACAAAGAAAAGGAAAGGAGGCAGTTGGTCCGAAGAGCAGCAAATAAAAACCTGCAGAACAATCACATCAACCTGCCACCTCAAAGGAAGAGGAAAGGAAAGAGATCCCAGTCAAGGAGGTGGAAAGAACTCCCACTTTTGGCCTAGAGAATGAGATTTCTAAGTTAAAGATATCCATCCCCTTGACTGAAGTAATGAAGAACAATAGTTATAAAGGATAGATTTCTAAAATGTTGAATTGGGACCCAATGTCCGACATGGTAAATGTAGAAGAGGATCAACCTGAAATGATTTTTGGACCAGCATCAAATGGCGGGTCTCGTGACAACAAGGTGCCCCCTTTCTACATCAACTTGAGGTTGCATGATTTCATTTTACATAATGCCATGTTCGATTCTGGAGCTTCTCACAATCTCATGCCCAAGGCTATCATGGATAAGATTGGTCTGGATATCACTCGACAATATCATGATCTCTATTCATTCGATTCTAGCAGAGTAAGATGTATAGGTCTCATCAAAGACCTGGTTGTGAGTTTGGATCAGCTTCCTATGAAAAATGTCCCGATGGATGTGGTGGTAACAAATATTCCTCCAAGGTTTGGCATGCTTCTTTCTAGGTCTTGGGTAGCAAAATTGAAAGGGACACTACAGCTGAATTTCTCCTATGCAACAATCCCAGTGTTTGGACAAATGAGGAAGTTATATCGGGAACAAAAGATGAAATATATGATCACAAGCAAGGAGAAACCGATAAATCATCCCATTAACTATGTACATATAGATTTAGAGTCTTTTGTTTTGTTTTCAGATAGTTTAAATGAGATAGATAGTCAGATGGTAGAAGCGGATGAAATTCCAGAAATAACAAAAAATTTCAAAGAAATATTGAAGAGAGAAGGACAAGAAAAGCAGCAAAAGATTGGGCAATCGGCTGAAAACGACGAACAACAAGCAGACGAAGCATGAAAAACAGATTTTCAGCACTTACAAGAGGAGGAAGAAGGCTTGTGGACTATGGATTTCGATGGAGCAATAGGGTACGATGGTGCCGGTATTCGTATTTGGGTACGCAGTCCTTTCTCCACCCCAAACAAAGTGCCTAGCAGCATGAGAGTTTGCTCTTACAAGCTGGCCTTTGAATGTTCAAATAATGAAGCTGAATATGAAGCTCTGATTGCTGGCCTGAAGATTCTTAGAAAGCTAAATGCAAAAAGGGTTTTAGTATATGGCGACTCCGAGTTGGTAATAAAATAGGTCAGAGGTGAGTATCAAGCAAAACATCCTAGGATGCAGGCATATCGTAATATAGTTTTAGAAATCTTGAAGTTATTTTCAGAATACACCTTGACATGTGTGCCTCGTATACAAAATAGTATTGCTGATGCTCTTGCCAAGGCAGCGAGCAGCTTGAAGATCCCCATGAACTCTAGCAATAAATTTGAAATCCATGTCAAGCATTGTCCAACCATTCCATAAAATCAGCGACATTGGCAAGTGTTTCAAGATGATGAGGAAATTAAAGATTTTCTGCTGAACAAAGGCAAGTTCGAAGAAACCTCAATTGATGTGGAAAATGATGAAGACAAAGGGAATGGTATAGATGAAGTGCAGATCAATCAAATGGACGTAATGCAGCTGAAGAATAACATCATTCCTAATGTCTTGATACCTCTAGAAGAACTTTTTAATTAGGATGATGTAGCCCGCAAACCAACATTGCAGTCGACAGAAAAGGGTGTAGAAGAGGTCAACATCGGTACAACTGCCAATCCAAAGTTGGTAAAATTGTCTAAAGCATTACCACCAAAGATCAAAGACAAATATATCAGTTTGATGGCTTCATTTGCAGATGCATTTGCTTGGGATTATTCTGATTTAAAGACCTATGATACAAATATCATTCAACATACGATACCTATCAAGCCCAACCAAAATCCATTTAGACAAAAGTTGAGGAGGATAAATCCAAAGTTGCTACCATCCATCGAAAAAGAGGTAAATAGGTTGTACAAATCAGGTATCATTGTACCCATCATATTTTCAGATTGGATATCTAACTTAGTGCCTGTACGTAAGAAGACTGGTGAGATCCGCCTATGCATTGATTTCAGAAATCTAAATAAGGTCTCATTGAAGGACAACTATCTGCTGCCCAAGATGGACCATATACTTCAGCGAGTAGTGGGGGGGTCTCGTATGTCGCTACTTGATGGTTATTCTAGATATAACCAAATTTCCGTCCATGAAAATGATAGAGACAAGACAACATTCACCACTCCATGGGGAACCTTTCACTATGCCAAAATGCCATTCGGTTTAAAGAATGAAGGTGTCACATTTCAGCAGGCAATGGACTTGGTGTTTGAAAATGAGAAGGAAGTGTTTTTGGTGGTGTACTTGGATGACTTGACGGTGTTTTCAAAGTCTGATGAAGAACAAATGCATCACCTGATAGTTGTCTTTCAAAAATGTTGGAAATATGGTCTATCGTTGAATCCTAAGAAGAGCTTGTTTGCCATGGAAGAAGGCAAATTACTTGGGCACATCATTTCAAAAGATGGCATTCGTATAGACCCAGCACGTGTGCAAGAAATTCAACAAATCGATCTGCCCAGAAACAAAAAGGAAATACAATCATTCAATGGTAAGATGAATTTTCTGCATCGTTTTGTACCCAATCTTGTAGAACACTTGAAAGAAATGACCAACATGCTTAAAAAGGACAGTCGGGTGAAATGGACAGATGAGGCGGTAAAATCTTTCAACTTGATCAAATTGGCCCTTTCTTCAGCTCCAGTTCTAGTAAGCCCGGACTATACTCAAGATTTCATAGTATTTTCTTTTGCTTCAGAGCATACTATGGCAGCAATATTATTGCAGAAGAGAGAGGGTCATGAAAGACCCATTGCATTTTTCAGCAAAGCTATAAGAGACGCATCTTTAAATTATAACATCATTGAGAAGCAAGCCCTGGCCTTGGTGAAGGCATTGAAATATTTCCAGGTATATATCCTACATTCTCACATTCTGGCCTATGTTCCTAATACTATTGTAAAAGATGTTTTGGTACAGACCGATCCGGAAGGGAGAAGAGGAAAATGGATTGCATCCTTGCTAGAATACGATGTGGAGATAAAGCCTACAAAGCTGATCAAAGGATAGGGGTTGGCGAAGCTAATGGCTGAATCAAATTTGCATGCATTGGACATAAATCTGATCGCTGCCCCGACCAATGATAAGGAGGAAGGAACGTCAATTCAAGTATCCGAAATGTTTGTGTTGTCCCCATGGTATTTTGATATAATATATGTGCTGCAAAATCTATCACCACCGCCTGGCATGACTAGAAACAAAGCGAGAACACTCAAATTGAAGGCTACAAAGTTTTGCATCTTAAATTCTGCACTATATTGGAAAGACCCCGGTGGCATTCTGTTAAATTGTCTGGTGGAAGAGGAGGCAAAAAATGTCATGGAGGATTTCCACGGTAGAGAATGTGGAGGCCATCTTTTTTGGAAGTCAACAACGAACAAGATCTTGAGAGCAGGATACTACTAGCCTACTTTGTTTGCCGATGTACATAAAATGGTCAAGCACTATCATAAATGTTAGATTTTCGAAGGGAAATAGAAATTACAGCCTCTGCCACTTAAACCTATTGAAGTGAGCGCTCCTTTCCAGCAGTGGGGATTAGATTTCATCGGTGAAATTCATCCCGCCTCTTCTGGACAGCATAGGTGGATTCTTACAGCGAAGGACTATTTCACAAAATGGATGGAGGCAGCCCCTACCAGACAAGCGACGGATACGGTAATCATTTCATTTCTCGAAAATAAAATCTTGTCTCTCTTTGGTTGTCCCAACAAATTAATCATTGATAATGCATCAGCGTTTAAATCAAAAGGGATGGTAGAATTTTGTCATAAGTATCACATAATTTTGGGTCATTCAACCGCCTATCATCCACAAGGCAATGGGTTGGCGAAATATTCAAATAAATCTTTGGTCAACATCATCAAGAAGCTGCTGGAAATAAATAAGAAGAGTTGGAACAAGAGGTTGGTTCATGCGCTTTGGGCAGATTGGATCACTCACAAAAAATCCATTGGTATGTCACCATTTGAGCTTGTTTATGGAGTGGACACAGTATTTCCCGCTTCTCTTGCTGCCCCGGTGATCAAACTCCTTCAGGAGGCTGGCAGTGAGGAAGATCCCATGTAGAGAAGGCTGAATCAAATGATCCACTTACAACAAATAAGAGAAGAAGTCTTCAAGAACACATCCAAATTACAGGAGAAAATCAAGAAAATTTATGATAGAAAGGCAAAGATGGATAGATTTCAGGTGGACGATGTAGTGTTGAAATCGGATGCAAGAAATGAGGATAAAGTCAAGCACGGAAAGTTCAAAACTTTGTGGAAAGGTCCTTTCAAGATCGAAGCATACAGGGGTCAGAGTACCTTTCTTCTGAAGGAAATAAGAGGAGAAGATTTTCCTGGAGGGCCGATCAATGGTCAGCTGCTCAAACGGTATCACTGTTGATCTATGAACACTACTTCCACTATCATTGTAAATACCATTTTTTTTTTTTCAATTCAATTTGGTTCTAGTCTGTAAAGTCACTTTTTGAGTTATTTTAATGTCACATTTGAGTAAGTCTTTTGGTCTTTCTATTTTATAAATAAGTCAGAGTCCCGTACTGTTTATTAAGATTATGACTCCATGGCCCAATGGACAAAAAGGAACTGTCTAGCTCCTCCAGAGATCTGCTGTTCTTGGCACCTCCAAGGAGATACCATCCCCCATTGGAGCTAATGTTAGAGTCAGCATGGTCAAGTCCTCCGTCAGGGATTAAAACTCTTTATGCATTTCATGATTAGGTGTCCTTCTCCTCTCTTCCAGTTGCATTTCGCTAGGGACATGCCATGATCTGATGGAGAAAGTCATGCTAGTCAGTTTCCCTCATTTCTGGCCCATGCTGGTTCATGTCTTGGTCCATAATCACTGAAATTCATGATAGTCAAGGTCTGGTCATATTACAGGACAAAGTCAATTTTTATGTTTGTGTCTAGGAAACCATCAAACTGGTTTGTGAAAAAACATGTCTAGAATAAGCCATGCAGGCCAGGGGGAGACTTTATACAGCTATGGTCCAGAAAGCTTCATCATCACTGCAAGAGACATCGACTCTTCTTCAAAACTTTGTTTTGAAGAAAAGTCAAGCAAGGTCAACTATGAAATATTTTTCCAGAAATCGACAGTTGACCTTTTCAGATGCATTCATGGATGTTAAAGCCAGAGGCCTAGTCACACAATCCCTACAAAGGAATGCCAAAAATTTCATCAAGAGAGCCACAATTTCGAAGAAAAAATGGAAAAAACAGAGTGCTTTAAAAGTCAATAAAATGGTGCAAAACTCAACATTAGAAAGTGGGTTTTTTTAAAAGAGGAAAAAATCAAACCAGTTTTTCTCAAGCCTATAAATACATATTGTGGTCCAAAGCAAAGCCATTGTGCCATTGGAGACTTGGAAAGACATTGTAGAAGGTGGGAGAGTGAGATTGGTGAGCGTTTGAGTGAGTTGGGAGGTGATTTGGGAAGCATGGCGCACACAGGCAGGAGTGCGGCACACCCACTGTGCACGATGCATACACAACCAGCCCACCGTTGAACGAATACACAGGCACGCATTGGGAAGAGCGTATGGCACACACAGTCCAGTAGCTCAAAAACAATGCAAATCCGTTTCAAATCTTTGTGAAAGCTATCAAATCACGAGGCAGGCTTTTGACACCTCTCCTCCAATCAACTTGGTCAATGTTTAGCTATTTCTAAGACGTCAAGTGAGATCCAAAATATATTGGCCATCCATGCAAATCATTCTCAAAGAAAAAGTGATAATGGTGGTTTGTAAATTTGAAGAATCCACCAAGGTTTTGTTTCCCCCCTCCTCTTCCTCTCACTCCTCATCGTCTTCACTTCCATATCCCCCACATCTACTAAGAAAACCCCTTAGAAATCTCCACTAAGACCCATCCCCTATTTTCCAAGCAAAATGTTTCATTTGACTGCGCGCTACACACACACAATGTGGCACGGTGAACTCAGGGTGCACGACACACTGGGAGCCCGACCACAGTGTTAACTTCACACTGGCGTGATGCACTGGGCAAAGTGTGTGGCATACAGGCCTGTGAGCCTAAAAAAGGCACCAAATCTCTCAATTTTTTGTAAATTGGCTCTCAACATTGTAAAATTTCCCATAAACCATCTCACCATTGATCCTTAAA
Organism: Pinus taeda; assembly: GCA_000404065.3. Classification (NCBI taxonomy): domain Eukaryota; kingdom Viridiplantae; phylum Streptophyta; class Pinopsida; order Pinales; family Pinaceae; genus Pinus; species Pinus taeda. The sequence continues at coordinate 40,307 of APFE030854590.1, read as the reverse complement.
TTCAAGGAAAAATATATCTTGGTGGCCATGACATCAATGAAAAACTTCTATGAAGCAAACACAAAATGACGCAAAGAATGGCAAATAGCTAGGGTTTTGCTACAGTAACTTAATTATCAATTATTCTCCTACCCTACCTCTGTCAGCTAATTCCTTGGGAGCATTTTCCACTAATGGTTACCCTAGCTACAGTGCAATCCTATCCCTTTGTCCCCTTACTCATATAGCTCAAGAGTGCCTTAACCCTACCCCACAAAACCACACCCCAAACACTCCCAAATCCCTGATAAATTTCCCCTCTAAACCCCTATCCCTATTTCATCATTCCCCTCTTGATACTCCCTATTTTATAGTCCCCTTGGTGGAAGATTTGCAGAGCATATATCAATTCAGTGGATCCAGAGGGCAGCAAAGAAATTCATGGTACAAACAGTAGTAATGGCATTGGAAACTTCATTAGATTATGAGGGGGAAACCAACAGTGATATAGCTTCGGGAGAACAGGCTCCCCGGAGACCTAGGAGTGGCAGACATGTCATGGATGAACCAAACACCCTCATGGAGTTGCAGGCATGCCCTCTTGCTATGTCTTGTTTCCAGCACTTGGCATGTTTCGAATTTTGTCAGAGGGTGGAAAATGTCAGGATTCATCATGAGTTGGCCCGCCTCTTTGCACTTCACCTACATAGAGGACAGTCTATCTTGGCAGGGGTCACTTTCACATTGACACCTGAAACCATATCAGTGGCAACAAGCATACGGGATGTTGGAGAACAGTGGCACAAGAAGATGAAGGTGGAGAGGGAACTTTATGAGCCTTACATAAAAGCCAGTTGTTTGAGTCGGCTCACGAGAGTTTTCCCATTCAGATTTATGAGAGATGATTATGCTCCGCTCATGAGATTGATCATGAAATACTTCAGTTGTGAGGGGAGGTTTTCTCGCCTTTATGATTATCACATCAAGTTACTCATGCACTTCACCAAGGTGCGTATTATGAACCTCCCATTTTTCATTTGCGGGAACATAGAGAGGATGAGAAAATTCATGCAGCACAAGACCCCTAGGCAGCAACTCAATAGCGTATATCACTTTGCTCTTATCTAGATTTTGGTGGACCATCAGTTGGGATTGCAGGGCATTTCTTTGGAGGACTTCATCTCCCGTGACTTCTTCAGCGCTCTACAGGTAGTATCAGAGGAAAAACATGAGATAGGGGGTACTTCTCATCAGCATGAGTGCCATGAGACCACTGTGGTGCCATTTTCCATCACATATCAGAGAGGATATCCGAAAGGCACCAGGCCTTTATCTGCAGCAGCAAAGCGAGTGTTATCTCCACCTGGGGTGGAAGGGGCCTCGCTTCCGGCATCGACGACATAGGAACTGGACAGAGGTAAGGAGCCAATGCATGAGGAGGGGCCTTCGGGTGAGCCATCAGGTGCTCAAGGGACCAGTGTCATCCTCATTCCGGATGAAGAGACAGAGGCAGAAAATGCCAAACTTAGGATGATTATTCAGGAGCAGGACACAGAAATCAAAGACTTGATAATGAATTTCGAGAGGTCTAAATGGGTCACCAAATATCTGGAGCAGAGGAACAAATAGTTGGAGGACCAGCATGTGATCATGGAGCTGCAGAACATCCGTGAGGATCGCCAAACTGCCCAATAAAGGAGGATTGAATTCACTTCGTTGGAGCAACAGGTTATGGATGATCGTGAGTCTGGTCTTGAGAGAGTCAACATTCACCTGAACAACATTTTGAACAAGACCGAAAAAGACAACACACTGCAGAGACACATGGCTCGTCATTACAGGGCACGAAACTTGAGTTTGAGAGCCCGAATAAGGAGTTTGAAAGCAAAACTCAGGAAAGCCACAAAAAGGGAAAAAAGGGAAAAAGAGCAAGATAGGCTTAGGATCTTCACTGAGGCCTCCTTGACTCAGCAAAGCACCCCATAGAGAACTTCCAGCCCAAATCTCAAAAAATTTGGGCAAATTTGGGTCACAGGGAAATTTTTTGGGCGAAAAACAGGGATTTTCTCCCTGTGCGTCGCGCACCCTACGTGGCGCTAAAATTATAGCAATACAATCGAGAAAAGGTTTGAATTTTTGGATTCAGCATCGAAAAATACATCTACTGGTGTCCGAGCTAGAAATTTTGATAAGTTTTGGGTCTCCTAAAGGTCAAAAAACACCCAAAAATGGCCTTTCTGCCACTTTTTGGACACATAGAAAGTAGTCTTGGGAGAATGAATATTTGGAGGGGAAAATGAGCTTCAAATTCAGAAATGCTAGTGGGGTTAGAAAACAAACAGGCCAAGCTTTCTGAAAAGCCCACTTGGGCACATTTTGGACATCTAAAAGTGCCCCAAAATAAGCCCAAAAGTATCACGACGCACAGAGAAAAGTGCGCAGCGCACTGAGGAAATTTTGCCCAGTTTGCTCCCATTTCACGAAATTTCAGGTCGCGACTTCTCCAAGTGGGCCCGATCATCTACACTTCGATTTTTTGGCACCAAAAGCGGCATTTAAAGAGTTCTCTCTCCAGATGGGCATCCATTCAAGTGGCAAAAGAATGTAAAGGGTCACCCCAGCCAAATGTCATGCTTGAGAGTGTTGCACCTGCAGCTGATGGTTGGCTCTCCATCTCCATTTCGAAATGATTTGAGTAACTTCCCAACCCCTGGGTGTTCTATCTCTTCCTCACACATTCTATATATTGTATGCAAGTTATTTGCAAAGGGTTGGTTGGCTTGTAACTTCTGGGAGACTGTGGGAAAGAAACTTTGTTTCTGCATTGTATATTTTTATAGAGAATTAATGAAAGGCAATGGCTCTTTTTCATGATATTCCTATGGTTGTGAGTATAGAAAGTGTGTCTCTTATGTTTCATATGTATATTTTTATGTTTTGTATTCCATTTCGCATTCATTTTTGGTGAAAATTTTCAAGTGAGATCAGGTAGAATTCAATTCTATTTCTCTACCTATGGGAAAATTTCATGTGCACTGTTTCATTCTTCTGTTGAAAAGGATTCATGTTGTCCATGCCCTTTTCACCTTCTTAATCAATTTCTCCATCTCTTTGTTATGTTCCATAGTTTCATTTCGTATTCATTTCTAGTGAGATTTTTCGAGTGAGATCAGGTAGAATTCAATTCTATTGCTCTACCTATGGAAAATTTCATGTACAGTGTCCATTCTTTTGTTGAAAATGATTCATGTCGCCCATGCCCTTTTCACCTTCTTAAACAATCTTTCCATTCCGCCATATTTTAAAATTAAATTGCTATGCTTTTAGCCTACCTTGCCTCACGAAATAATCTATGCCTTCATGTTAAATTCTCTGTTCATTGAAGTCCAGTGGTCCCATAACATCCCAAAAACGTAGTCATTCACAAAATCACTCCTTATTATAATTTCCACTTACTAGCCTAAGATAAATAGTTCGTTTGAAAGTCATCTTAGTCCTTTTCATTCATCTATTCACTGAGTGTGACTCAGAGAGAGCCCTCTCCTATTCTGGTAGGGCTAGCTATGAGACTGAGCATGGTTTGTGGTTACCCTGAGTTTTGCCTTCCTTCAGCCTGAGGCAGATTTAGGTGCTAACAAGTCCAATAGATGATGATAGTCAGATTTTCAAAATTTTAGAAGTTTTAGAAGTTATAAGTAGTGTACATAAAGATGCGATGTAAGAAAAAGATAAATAGTGTAGAATTTTCTACAAATCCAACTCTGATACCATGTAGAAAATGTGATGTAGGTTAACACATTAATGCAATATAAATCAAAGCAGAATTCTACAACCTACTTCTCCTATCAATTTGCAGAAGCTTAAAGATCGAACTGAAAAATATCACTACAAGAAGAAGAAATCAATGCACAATGCACATGAGAATACTCTGGGGAAAGCCTCAGCTAAAAACCCCACTATTTGTATTATCATACAAGGTGGAAATACATAGGAATTATATAAATCCTTAGCTCTCACAGCTAGCCAGCTCTCAGTACAATCCTCTCAAATACTCACAGGCAATCTTGGCTTCTCTCTAGCCTTCCTCTCTACCCTCCAAGCTCCTATATCCTTGCGTTGTTCCTCTAGGATGATTCTCATATTACCAAGTGTAACACTCTCTCACACAATGTTAGAACTATGCAATCCTCAAGGAATGATTCCTTAACTTCATGCATGACTTTTATTTACAAGAAAACACATGCAACTAATAGTACACTGCCCTTGACTTTAATCTCAACTAGTTCTTTCTCAGAATAGACATGCATGAGTTTCTAATGAGGGAATCTTCACTTAACTGGAGTAGCACTATTTGAGTGCATGCATGCATCAACTGACTGTTAACTCTCTATTAGTTCCTCAAATAGTTTGGAACTAGTTTAATAGGAATTAACTCAGTAAACTGAGTTAGCTAATTACAACTCAAATATAACTCAATCTTATCTCCTTAATTTAAGGGATAACTCTTGCACGACTTCAGAAATACTTCTAACTTGAATTTGTCCAAATAATTAATTCAAAATGAATTAATTAATTATTTCCAAGTAGCTGTTAAGACTAATTTCGATTTTAATGCATAATTTAATTCAAGGACAAATTAAATTGGAATATTCTTATTACCATATTTCAACACTCCCTCTCAACAATAAATGGATTATCTGCCACCCCGATCCTGTCTCTATGGAACTTGAATTTACACTTTGACAATGCCTTTGTCAAAATGTCAGCATCTTGCTCCTCTGTTGAAATATACTGTAGCAACATGATTCTCCTTGCTATATAGTCTCTGAGATGATGATACTAGATATCGATGTGCTTGGAGCTATCATGAAATATTGGATTCTTAGAGAGTTTGATACAACTCTGATTATCACAATAGATCACAGTTGGATCCATCCTTTGATCAAACAAACCAACTAGGATTTTCCACATCCAGATCACCTCACATGCTGCCTGACTTGCAACCATGTATTTTGCCTTTGCCGAGCTGAGTGCAACTGACCTCTATTTCCTACTGTACAAAGAAACTACCGCTGACCCAAGGTTGAAAATCCCTCCTGATGTGCTCTTCTGATCTGATGGACTCCCCACCCAATCTACATCAGTGAAGCCCTGTAGCTTCATTCCCTCTATCCGTTTGTACCATAATCCATAGCGAGATGTGCCTCTAAGGTATCTCAATACATGCTTTAATGCCTTCCAAAACGTCTTGGTAGGCTGAACCATCACTTGACTTAGCTAGTTCACCACATAGCACAAATTTGATCATGTGTTCACTAAGTACATCAATGAACCCACAAGCTACTTGTACACAATAGCCTCTACCACTTCTCTTGAAGTAGCAACCTCTTGCCTCCAATTACCTACTAGAGGAGTCTGCATGGGTTTGCACTTCTCCATGTGGAATCTCCTGCATATCTCGTTGGCATACTTTCCCTGAGACACAAACAACTCCCCATCCTTCTGCCACACTTCCATGCCAAGGAAGTAATGCATAAGACCCATATCTTTCATCGCGAATTATCTTGCAAGGTCCTCCTTGCAAGACACGATCAACTAATCATCACTAGTCAATATGAGATCATCAACATAAAGTACGTTGTTCAACATCTTACCTTTCACCACGATGTGGTACAACTTCGCATCCACTTCACTCTTTGTGAAGCCCAACCGAGTGAGGTAGTTTTCTATCCTAGTGTACCAAGCACGAGGTGCCTGCTTCAACCCGTACAACGCTCTCTTGAGTCGACACACATGTGACTCATGATCGAAGGTCTCAAAACCTTTCGTCTTCTCTATGTACACCTCTTCCTCAATCTCGCCATTGAGGAATGTAGTCTTGAAATCCACCTGATGGATCTTCCAACCCATCTATGCTGATAGTGCCAACGTAGATCTGATAGATGAGTACCTTGTGGTAGGAGAAAAAGTCTCATCATAGTCAATTCCCTTGACCTGTGAAAATCCATGGGCAAAAAATCTTGCCTTATGCTTCTCCACACCATCAGTGGCTTGCTTTACCTTGTAAAGCCAACGGGAACTCACAACTAACTTGTTCTCTTGTCTTAGAACCACGTCCCAAACACTGTTATGAACTATGGATTCATACTCCTCCACCATAGCATCAACCCAAATCGGCTGCTGCACTGCTGCCTCAAAGGAAGATGGCTCGGTCTCAACACATTCCCCAACAAGGGCCATGTATCCAGTGCACCTCTCGGGTGACCTCCTCTGTATACATTGACAAGATGGTGCTCCCACATTCTCTCTCGCATCCTCCAACAATGTGTCAGTTTCTCTTGTGCAATTCTGTCCATCTCTGGAAGACCCTACTTGAGTGGATGTCTCCACTCTTGGAACCTTTGCATGTGGCTACTCTGCATCATTCTGAGGCTCCTCCTCCTTAGGAACCAACAGCTCCTCCACAGACTGTAGTTGAAGCTCCCTCTCAAGGGAAACTCGCATGGCCTTCTGCTCATCAAACGTGAGATGTCTGCAAACCACTGTCATCTGACTAGTAGGCAAGTACACCTGATATTTGCGAGGTGTATCAGTGTACCCCACAAATATCCCCAACTCTTCTGTCGACTCAAGCTTCTTCCGTGCATCCTTTGTCACACGGCAATATACCAATGAGCCAAAGATCCTGAAGTGACCCACATCTAGTCTCTTACTGGAGAAGGCTTCCTTTGGTGTCTTCATCCCAAGTATGCGATGCGGGCTTCTATTCTACAAATAGACCATTGTGTTTCATGCCTCAGCCCACAAGTGAAGTGGTAGGCCTTGGCCATTCAACATTTCCTGTGCTACCCCTACAATAGTTTTGTTCTTCCTCTCGGCCACCCCATTCTGTTGTGGGTTATGAGGTTCCGTCAACTCTTGTTTAATTCCTTCCACTACACAGAAGTCTTTAAACTCTTGAGAGGCATATTCTCCACTGTTGTCACTTCTCAAGGCCTTGATCTTTTTCCCTGACTCTTTCTCGATCAAAGCTTTGAACTCACAAAACATTGTGAAAGTTTGGTCCTTCTTCTACATGAAATAAATCTAATATTTACAAGAATAATCATCAATGAAAATCAAATAATACCTTTTCTTCATTGTGTATGTCATCAAGAATGGTCCACACACATCAGTATTAACTCACTCTAAGATAGCCCCTGCTCAACTAACTCGATCATGAAAGGAAGACTTGGTGTACTTTCCCAAGGTACAACCTTTGCATGTGTCAACTTGCTCAAGTTTACCTTTGGGAAGTATTGTAGATATTTGTTTCATTATCTTCAAAGCCCCATGATTCAAATGGCCCAATTGTCTATGCTACAACTCACCAATGTTTTGGATTTTCACCAGTTCTACTATTTTACTCAATTCTGCACTATCATATACCTCTAGTTTATAGAGATTCTTCACTTGAATCCTTATCATTTTGGTCTGACCTGTGGCTATGTGTCTTAGGAACGCCTTTCCTTTACTGAAGACAACATTTTAGCCTTTATCCTTCAACATCGCGATCAATACCAAGTTCTTCTTCAATCCAGGCACATGCTTCACATCTGTCAAGGTGAGAGGAGCTCCATGCTCCCTGTGAAAAGAAACCGTGCCCACTCCTGAAACACTATAGCTTCTGTTGTCACCCATCTCTATGCACATCTTGAGGTCTTTCTCCTCCAAGGCACTTAATAAAATTTTATCACCGGTCATGTGGAATGAGGCTCCACTATCAAGATACCAGACACAGCCCATCATCGATGACACCATGCATGTGATGAGGGTAAAGTCCATTTCGAACTAAGAGGCTAACACCTCATCTTCTGATCCTTTCTAGGATCCCTTCTTGGACTTCTTTGATGGTAAACTAGTCACATAATGTCCCATCTCGTGACAATTAAATCCTCTTACTTTAGACATGTCACCCTTCTTCCCTCCATGAGAAGAATTTGATTTGAAATGGGAAGCCTTCCCCTTCCCTTTCCTTTCCTTACTTGCTAAGGCCATATTTTCTTCATCATCATTCTTAGATGAAGAACCATCTCGTGTGCTCCTCCTGATCTCCTCCTGCATAAGATCCGACCACAATTGTTCCTAATCCGACAGTTTCTCCCTTCCATTCACAGAGTCTTGCTAGCTATTCCAACTCTTTGGAAGGCCAAGGAGAGTAAGGTTCACCATCTCATCATCAACAGTAGTTATTCCCACACTGCCAAGCTCATCTCTGCAAGTGGTGAGCTTGTTCAGATATGTGGAAATAGTATCACCCTTCTCCATCTTGATTCTTTGAAGCTTATCCTTGAGCGCCAATTTCCTTTGGTCGCTATTGTTCTGGCAGAGGTCCTTCAACGTCTTCCACATTGAAAATGGAGTATCCTTCCCATGAAGACTCGAGACAATATGATCTCGATCTCCCTCAAGGATGATCTGTCTCGCCTTTGCCACACACTTCTTCCACTCAGCCAACTCTTGTGCATTAGTTGAAGCTGGCTTTTGGATTTCTTGATCAATGAATTCCTTCAAGCCATTGTCTTCTAATACAACCTCCATTCTATCTTTCCATGAGATGTAATTCAAGCTACCTTCCAAGGCATACTCGAGTCTCAATCCATAGAATGCCATTGGCCAACCTTGAAGTATGATATGAATTCAATTTGCACCTCCAACCCTGAACTTCAAACTTCGAATTCTCTTCTCAGTATATTGTTCACAACTTCGATACCATGTAGAATTTTCTATAAATAAAACTTTGATACCATGTAGAAAATCTAATGTAGGTTAACCTAATAATGCAATATAAATCAAAGCAGAATAATATAACTTAATTCTACTATCAATTTGTGGAAGCTTAAAGATCGAGCTGAAGAATATAACCAAAAGAAGAAGAAATCAATGCGTAATACACATGACAATACTTTGGGGAAAGCCTCAGCTAAAATCCCCACTATCTGTATTATCATACAAGGTGGAAATACATAAGAATTAGACAAAGCCTTAGATCTCACAGCTAGCTAGCTCTCAGTACAATCCTCACAAATGCTCACAGGAAATCTTGGCTTCTCTTTAGCCTTCCTTTTTTCCCTCTAAGCTCCTATTTCCTTGCACTGTTCCTCTAAGATGATTCTCTTGTTACCAGGTGTAACACTCTCTCACACATTGTCATAATTGAGCAATACTGAAGGAATGATTCCTTGAATAATAGTACATTATCCTTGACTTTAATCTCAACTAGGTCTCTCTCAAAATAAACCTGCATGAGTTTCTCATGAGGAAATCTTCAGTTAACTAGAGTAGCACTAGTTGAGTGCATGCATGCATCAACTGACTGTTAACTCTCTATTAGTTCCTCAAATAGTTTGGAACTAATTTAACTAGACTTAACTCGGTAAACTGAGTTAACTGATTAAAAATCAAATATAACTCAATCTGATCTCCTTAATTTAAGGGATAACTTTTGCATGACTTCAAAAAGAATTCTAACTTGAATTTCTCCAACTAATTAATTCAAAATGAATTAATTAATTATTTCCAAGTAGTTGTTAAGAATAAATTCGATTTTAATTCACAATTTAATTCAAGGACAAATTAAATTGGAATATTCTTGTTGCCTTATTTCAACAAATAGGATGTAGATTGTTTGCAGCCATAAAGTTCATTGGAAAGGATTGTTGAATTAGTGCAAGAAACAGAAATTTCTGAGACAACGAATCATCCTCCAACAAGTCAGACAGATCAGTGTTACATGGAATTTACATCTACGGATAAACACATCTTCCCTAGGTGGATGACTACACCTAGAACAACATAATGAAAGTAGTTTAACCTTTTCTTATAGAAGATATATGAGATGGAGGAACTTACTTGTTGCCTTTCGCTTCCTAAATCTCTTTTGAATCCCTCTTGTCTCTCCCACTTGAACTAAATCCGCTCAAAAGGTACTTACATCAAGAGAAATAGAAACAAGAAACGATCAAAGCGTACATTAACTATCGACTATAAAACAATGGAATCATAGACATTGAAACACATAATGATCACATATATGAACAATCATATGAGAAAAGGAATAAGCTCTTTATTAATGTAGAAGGTGTTGAGATTGCAACAAGATGATGGAGCTTAGTGAAAAGAGTCGCCTTCACTAAGTGGGCCCGCAGGCTATTTTTGGCGCAAGTCTATTTTTAGACTATGTCTATTTTTAGACATATGGATCATGTCTATGGATTGCAGGTTGTTGTTTATGGATGATTGATCAAGTTGGAAAAATAGATGGACTTCTATTTTTGATGAAAGTGTGAGTGATCACAGTGTGAGTGATCAAGTCTATTTTTAGACTGGCTGTCAAAAATAGAAAAGTCAAATATTATTATCTCACAATAATATTTGGACTATAAACTTTGTCTTATTCTCTTGGAGCACTTCAGTTCGAGCTACGGATGTGGCACATGCAATTGCATGAAGGAAATACGTGGTTCTTATGGGTTAGTTGAATATTTGCATGCATGACTTCAGTTAGAACTCAAGTGAGTTGAGTTTAGTGGACTGGAGGTGCAGTTGATGGAGTTGTGTTCAGTTTAGCTTTGTTAAACTGGTTGTATTTAGTCTAACTGGCGAATAGACTAGAGATGAGTTGGGTGAATTAGTTATTAATTAATTCACAAGTTATTAACTCATAATACAACTAATGAATACATCAGTTAACTCAGTTGCATGTCAGTGCATGTTCAGTTCAGCAGGGACAGGTGTTAGAGAATCAGATTGCTATCAGTTGTGACTATAGTTGTGCACCAGATCTTGCACAAATCAGGGGATTGAGTATGCCAATGAGTTTGCCCACATTGTAGCTTGTTCTCACGTGATTTAGCCAAGGAAAGACGTGGCTGCCTTGGAATTATCACCGGTTCTTGAGCAGGTATTGAGCAGCGGAGGCAGGCAAGCAGCGGAAGAGATTTGAGCCAGTGATTGATTCAGATCTGAGCTGTATTGTGTGTAACAGGTGGAGCTGGTACTGGATTGCTTGTGATAAGCATTGTACTTTGTAATGTTACATGACTCAATCATTAATATACAGATAGTTGGGGTTTTTAGCGAGATGCTTTCCCCGGGATACATACTGTGTTAATGTGTGAATGCTCTTGATGTTTTATTGTTATTGATGCTGCTATATTGATGATCAACGTAGAGGAGCTTATGTATTGTGTATGTTTTCCGCAATAGTACATGATCAGGATAATCTCTGTTGCATATGTGTTAAATTATTCAAAATTTCTACATGGTATCAGAGTTGTTGATCATCTGATCTACTATTCAGGAAGTGTTTACATTCTATTTCTTCAGGTAGAGTCTGTAATCGGGCCAGGTAGCCTCTGGATTCATCCTTCTTTTGGAAGGTGGGATATCTGGTGAATGCCCATATACAGTCGATCTCTGTACAAGAAATATTGTGTTCTCACGAATCTTAGATCCAAGGCAGTTGAGTTGGTTGCTGGTGGAATTCGAATTTCCAGCAGTATTTTCTTGGTGACAACGCAGCAATGTCTTTCAACGGATTGCGATTGGAGTATGCTCTTGAGGGCAGCTCAAACTATATTGCATGGAAGGACAGGATGGAGGCAGTATTGGATGATAATGGGCTGAAGGAGTTCATAAATATGGAAATCCCAAAGCCTACTGATGCTACTCAAGTTGATGCTTGGCAAAAGAAGATTGCAAAATGTAGAAGGATTCTGTTGGAGGGCGTGAAGGATCACATTGTGTCCAGCCTCCATGGAAAGGCTACTCCATATTTG
>APFE030854590.1:3070-26403 GCA_000404065.3 Pinus taeda | reverse complement strand
TTGTTCGGTTCTCATTTTGATCCTACTGTGATTTACTGTGATAACCAGAGTTGCATTAAACTCTCGGCTAATCCTGTATTTCATGATAGATCTAAACATATTGACATCAGGTACCATCATATCAGAGATTGTGTGCAGCGGAGGATCATGTTACTTTCGTACATTCCAACGGAGGATCAGGATGCTGATATTCTGGCGAAGGCTCTCACCAGGAGCAAATTCGAGTACCACCGAGGCAGGATAGGGGTTGCTGATAATCCATATCTTGTCGAGAGGGAGTGTTGAGATTGCAACAAGATGATGGAGCTTAGTGGAAAGAGTCGCCTTCACTAAGTGGCCCGCAGGCTATTTTTGGCGCAAGTCTATTTTTAGACTATGTCTATTTTTAGACATATGGATCATGTCTATGGATTGCAGGTTGCTGTTTATGGATGATTGATCAAGTTGGAAAAATAGATGGACTTCTATTTTTGATGAAGTGTGAGTGACTGTCAAGTCTATTTTTAGACTGGCCGTCAAAAATAGAAAAGTCAAATATTATTATCTCACAATAATATTTGGACTATAAACTTAATCTTATTCTCTTGGAGCACTTCAGTTTGAGCTACGGATGTGGCACATGCAGATCCCAGAAGGAAATACGTGGTTACTTATGGGATGACTAATATTTGCATGCATGACTTCAGTTAGAACTCAAGTGAGTTGAGTTTAGTGGACTGGAGGTGCAGTTGATGGAGTTGTGTTCAGTTTAGCTTTGTTTAAACTGGTTGTATTTAGTCTAACTGGCGAATAGACTAGAGATGAGTTGGGTGAATTAGTTATTAATTAATTCACAAGTTATTAACTCATAATACAACTAATGAATACATCAGTTAACTCAGTTGCATTTCAGTGCATGTTCAGTTCAGCAGGGACAGGTGTTAGAGAATCAGATTGCTATCAGTTGTGACTATAGTTGTGCATCAGATCTTGCACAATCAAGGGATTGAGTATGCCAATGAGTTTGCCCACGTATTTGCCCACATTGTAGCTTGTGCTTACGTGATTTTGCCAAGTAAATACGTGGTTGCCTTGGAATTATCATCAGTTCTTGAGCAGGTATTGAGCAGCGGAGGCAGGCAAGCAGCGAAGGAGATTTGAGCCACTGATTGATTCAGATCTGAGCTGTATTGTGTGTAACAGAGGTGGAGATACTTGTGAGAAGTATTATGCTGTGTAATGTTACATGACTCAATCATTAATATACAGATAGTTTGGTTTTTTAGCGAGATGCTTTCCCCGGGATACATACTGTGTTAATGTGTGAATGCTCTTGATGTTTTATTGTTATTGATGCTGCTACATTGATGATCAACGTAGAGGAGCTTATGTATTGTGTATGTTTTCCGCAATAGTACATGATCAGGATAATCTCTGTTGAATATGTGTTAAATTATTCAAAATTTCTACAGAAGGAAGAGTATCACCCAATATAGTTTGATCCTGTGCCACTCCTCCAGCTTCAATTCAACCCTCGCCATATCAAAAGCTCAACACTCCAACAACATAAAATTGCTTAACATAAACTCAATCCTCAAACCAAAAGAATTTCCTTACAAACTTCAGATTCTAGCCCCTTGATCACTACGATGAGTGCTCAATTTACAGGAAATGGAGGTGGTTTTTTCATAAATGAGGGTATTAAATGGCCTTCCAAAATTGGAGTTAGTTTCCATGGAGCAAGGGATAAGAGGATAGGAGGTTAATGGATCCTTAACCTGTCCAATTTTGAGCTCATAGGAGGGGATAAGAGATGGGAAACTTCTATAATCATCTAGAATGAAGGAATATTCCCAGAAACCTATCAAATTTCCCTCAATCTCGCCTAGCATAGGCTAAAGAGAACCTAAGTGCATCACAGTGCAGGCCACAGTGGACCTGCCTTCTTTGCAAAGCATTGTATCAAGGCATAGGCTGCGCTGGTGTCCCAAGGAGGCATTTTAGGAAGGCTTCAGGCCAGGAAACTTTCATAGAAAGAGGCATTCAATGAGTTGACTTCTCTAGGGCATGTAACAACTGAATTAGGGTTTAATGAGTGCTAAAAGTACTAATCTAAAATTCAGGAGTGATGTGCCCAAATAGACCTGTAACAATCAACCCTCCAAATTTTAATTTTCCAATGAAGAAGATGGTCTTTGGACCCTGCAGTTTGATGGAGCGTTGGGGAAGGAAGGATTTGGGATTAGCATGTGGATTCATGGTCCATTGCATTAGTCAGTTAAAGTCCCTCGCAATGTAACATTAAGTTCATATAAGTTGGATTTTGATTTCTCAAATAATGAGGCAGAATATGTAGCATTGATTGTTGGCATTAAAATTCTCAAAGATATGGGAGCAAATAAGATTTTAGTTTATGGCAATTCCAAGTTGGTGATTAAATAGGTAAAAGGGGAGTACCAAGATGAGCATCCAAGGATGTGAGCTTATCAAAATTCTATCCTTGATGTTCTCAAAACTTTTTCAGAATATACATTGTCTTTGATTCCTAGAATTGAGAATTTTATGGCTAATTCCCTTGCCATTGCAACAAGTATGTTTAAGATCCCCATCCACTCTAATAAGAAGTTTTCAATTCATGTCAAACATTGTTCAACTATCCCTGACAATCTAAGATATTGGTTGATGTTTTGGGATGAAGCAAATTAATGATTTTCTGCAAAGAGAGGAGGAATTCCTACATTCCAATATTGATGATGTGTATGATGAGAATGATCAGGAAATTGAGGCCACCGAGGTTGAAATGTTGCAGTTGAAAGACAATAACATTCCATGAGGTCTCATGCCTTTGGAAGAGTTATTTGATTGTGATGATGTCGCCAAAAATCCAACAATGGTCCCCATAGAAAAAGGTGTCTAAGATATAAACATTGGCACAACTGACAAGCCAAAAATGGTCAAGTTGTCGTAGTCTCTATCCCATGAGATGAAAAGTAAATACACTGCTTTTATGGTAGAATTTTCAGATGTATTTTCTTGGGACTATTCAGATCTAAAGGTGTACGAAAAGAACATCATCTAGCATACTATACCAGTCAAGCCTGGTCAGAAGCCATTCTGCCAGAAGCTAAGGAGGATTAATCCCAAATTACTGCCATCCATTGAGAAATAGGTAAATAAACTATATATATCTGGTATCGTAGTTCCTATTCATTTTTCTGAATGGATTTCAAAGCTTGTGCTGGTAAGGAAAAATACGGGGGGGATTTGTCTTTGTATTGATTTTAGGAATTTGAACAAAGTGTCCTTGAAGGACAATTATCCACTTTTCAAGGTGGACCATATTTTGCAGAGGGTAGTTGGGGCTTCAAGGATGTCACTTCTTGATGGATACTTTGGATATAACCAAATTTTGGCACATGAAAATGATCAATTGAAAACAACCTTTATGGCACCATGGGGTAGTTTTATGTACTCCAAGATGCCATTTGGGTTGAAGAATGAAGGGGCCACATTTCAATGAGCATTGGACATTGCTTTCACCAATGAAAAAGATGTATTTCTGGTTATTTACTTGGATGATTTTACAACTTTTTCCAAACTGGATGTAGAGCATTTGCATCATCTAAGGATTGTTTTTAAGAGATGCAGGGAATTGGACATTTCATTGAATCCAAAGAAGAGATTATTTTCCATGGAAGAGGGAAAACTATTGGGGCACATTATTTCCAAAGATGGTATTCGCATTGACCCTGCAAGAGTTGAAGCAATCCAACAGTTATATTTCCCAAGAAACAAAAGAGAGATTCAATATTTTAATGGAAAAATAAAATTTTTGAGGAGATTCATCCCCAACCTTGCTAAACACTTGAGAGAGATGACTAATATGCTGAAGAAAGATAGTGAGGTAAGATGGTCAGAAGATGCAAAGAAATTATTCAATGCAGTGAAATTGTCATCATCTTCTACTCCCACCTTGATCAACCCTAATTATACTTCAGATTTAATTATATTTTCATTTGCTTTCGATCGTACTTTGGTTGTTGTCCTAATGCAGAAGAGGGACCAAAAATATAAACAACCCATAGCCTTTTTCAGTTAAACTATAAGATATGTAGCACTAAAGTATAACATTATTGAGAAACAAGCTTTAGCCTTGGTGAAAGCTCTAAAGGAATTTCGGGTATACATTCTGAATTCACACATTTTGGCTTATGTTCCAACTGTAGCAGTGAAGGAGGTTCTTATGCAGATAGGTTCAAAGGGTAGGTGGGAAAATGGATCACATCGATGCTAGAATATGATCTAGAGATAAAACTGACAAAGTTAATCAAGAGACATGGTTTGGCAAAGCTCAAGGACAAATCCAACTTGCACGCATTGGATATCAATCTAATTGTTGCCCTCTATGAAGAAGAAGTGGAAGACTCGCCAGTATAGGTATCATAAATGTTTACTTCATCTCATTGGTATTCTGACATTGTCTATGTACTACAACATTTGAATCCTTTGTCGGAAGTGTGGAGAAGTAATAGTAGATCATTGAAATTGAAAGCTTCAAAATACTGCATCCTTGATGATGCCTTATTTTTGAAGGATCCAGGTGGTGTGTTGTTGAATTGTCTTGTTGAAAGAAAGGCGAAGGAAGTGATGAGTGACCTTCACAAGGGAGATTGTAACAGTCACCTCTTCTAGAAAAGCACAGGCAACAGAATTTTGAGGGCTGGTTTTTATTAGCCGACTCTTTTTGCTGATGTATAAAACTGTGATGAGTTGTCATGAATGTCAAATTTTTCAGGGGAAAAGGAAACTGCTACCATCGCCATTACAACCCATTTCAGTCTTGGCACCATTCCAGTAGTGGGGTCTTGATTTTGATGGGGAGATCCATCCTTAATCTTCAACCCAACACAAATGGATCCTAATAGCCATAGATTACTTCAAAAAATGGATCGAGGCGATCCCAACCAGGCAAGCTACTAATTTTGTCATCATTCAATTCATTGAATCTAATACCTTGTCAAGCTTTGGTTGCCTACAGAAGATAATCAGCTATAATGTTGTTGCTTTCAAGTAAAAACGGATGGTGGAATTATGTGAAAAGTATCATATCACAATGGGACATTCAAATCCTTATTACCCAAAAGCTAATGGACTGGCTGGATCTTCCAATAAATCATTGGTAAATATAATCAAGAAGATGTTGGAGGTCAACAAGAAGAAATTGCATAAAAATATTATCAATACTTTATGGGTGGACATAGTAAGTAACAAGAAATCCATAGGTAAGTCGCCTTTTCAGTTAGTGTATGGTATTGATACTATCTTTCCTTCTTCTCTTGTTGTTCCAATCATGAATATTTTGGAGGAAGTTCATAGTGAACCAAATGATGTGCAATGAAGAATAAATCATATGATTCATTTACAACAAACCAGCGAGGAAGTATTTTAGAATACTTCTAAGCTTCAGTAAAGAATAAAGAAGATTTATGACCACAAGACTAAAGAAGATGATTTCAACATGGGAGATATAGTTCTTCATTAGGATGCACGAAATGAAGATAAGGACAAGCACGGTAAGTTTGAAAATATGTGGAAAGGACCGTATAGAACCTCAACTATGAGAGGCAAAAATGCATATCTGCTAGAAGAAATGAATGGACAAGATTATTGAGGGGGGAAATCAATCGTAGTCTTCTCAAGCACTACCTTACTTGATGAATTTCTAAATATTTTCATTATCATTGTACATACAAATTTACTTTCATGTCAGAGTGTGAAGTAGCTATCATGGGAGCTTGAAGCTCGAGGAGAAGGCAATAAGGTTTCTTTGACTGGTTGTTGCTTTGAAAGATTTAGTTTGTTTTTATTTATTGTCGAAGTCAGTTAGTCAGTCAACTTTCAGTTTTCAGTTTGGTCTTTGTGTTTTTTTTACTCCATGCCTAATAGATCAGGATACTTTGTCTACGGTGTTCTTGACACCTCCTAATGGAATTTCCATCCCCAACTGGAGCCAATGTTAGTGTCTATTAGTCCTTCCAGTCACCAGTGATCAAATTTGCTCTTTCAAAGTTTCTGTTCGTGTCCTATTGACGGTGTTGGAACTGCTATTAGGGCCCTATACTACTAGTGATTCCCCCATTACTATTGTCATTGTAGCCCGTATTGTTATTTTTGTACCCCTATTGCCCCCATATTGTTATTATTATGCCCCATAGAAGCCCACTATTGTTATTTTTGTGCCCTTATATTATTATTGTTAGGTCGGCTTTGGTTATATTGTGACCCCTTAAACTCCTATATATAGAAATGAGGTTTTGTCATTTGTATCATCCAAGAATTGTTCATTTGTGTATTGTAAAGGAGGTTTCCCCCTCAAAGAGGCTAATTTCTAAGTCGTTGATATATCTTTTCTATCTATTTGTGAGCTGGTTTCATAACATTTGGTATCAAAGCTTTGGATTCTAGGGTTTTGCTTCTCAAAATAGGTCATCATGGAATTTTCACTATAATGTTTTTTCTACAACTTTTCAGAAGCTAAAACAAAAACCCATTTGAGCCGAAATTTCTCTAAGCCTTGGGTCCAACTTTTAGATCTTTTTGCACTATATTGTTGGATATATGATCCAAAGAAGTTAGGGTTTTTGTAGGATCCTGAATTATATCTCAAACAGGTGACCTACGGAAAATCGTCATAATTTTCTTTCTGAGCAAAAGATTCAAATTTAATAAGATGTTATAGAAAGAGGACTACCTTTAGTATTCTGTATATCGATTTCAGGTCTTAAGGTCAAAAAATGACACGTGGAACTCCGTACAAGTTCGCTCTACTGAATAAGTCTATAATCAGGTCATCGTTGGAGATTCGACATAACTCTTCCTTGGAGAATCAAATATTGATCAGAATTGTGGGGTTAGAAAGAGGACTTAGAGAGCTACTGCAGCAGGAAATTTCAAATCTTGGAGATCATAAATTACAAAGATACAACAGATTCAATATCACGCTCCTACAAAGTGAAGAAAAAAATGTGTATTTTTTCACAATTATTGCATAAGTTTGGTTTCAAAAATTAGTTTGAAGGAATTCAAAGGGCATAATGAATAATTATTATCATTAATTGATACCTCAAATAAATAAAATGGAAACACCTAGTAAGCAACCTGAAATCTCAAGCATGACTCATGAAGAGGAGGAAGAAATCCAACATGATATATCAAAATTACAAGACCAGGTGCAACAAAAGTCACTCTCACAAAAAGTAACAGAATCTAAGATGGATGGTTTAAAGAAAGATGTAGAAGATAAGATGTATGGTGTGGAAGCTAAGATCGATGCTTTAAAAAAGGCCATGGAAGCTAAGATTGATGGCTTAAAGAAAGTTGTAGAAGCTAAAATGAATGACGTGGAAGATAAGATGAATGGTGTGGAAGCTAAGATGGATGGCATGGAAGCTAAGATGGAAGATTTGAAGACAAATTTGACAAATTTTCTACAATAAATGCTTACTAATGGTGAAAGGGTAGTAAAGGAAACTCATGACCAGAACAAAATAAATGCTAATCACGATTTCATAGACTAATGTTGGATCGAAGACCCACCATGTTCCAAATATTGATATGAGGAATTTTGATGGCAAGGATCCTGTAACATGGATACTATAGATGGAGCAATATTTTTATCTCCATAATGTGCAAAACATACAAAAGGTACGCATTGCAACTTTATATTTGGAACCAAATTAGTTTGTATGGTATCGATGCCTTTTCTCTCGTAAATAAATTGTCACTTGGGAAATTTCTACGAATGAAATGATAACACATTATGAGGATACAAAAAGAAACACTTTTTTTAGACAATTGATAAATCTCAAACAAAAGGGTTCAATGATGGAGCACATTGAGGACTTCCAAAAATTGAATATAAGGGTAAAAGATATTCTAGAGGAGCATAGGATTGATGTCTTCATAGGGAATTTAAAGGATATCATCCAACATGAGGTTCGCCTTTGGGAACCTGATTCATTAGAGAAGACATATAGGTTGGGAAGAAAAATGGAAAGAAGAATTATGGAAACAAGGAAGCCTACCACTCACAATTATAAACATGGAAGTGTTGCTTCCCTTAGCCTTCCACAACCTACGAGGTTGACACCACAACAATTGGAAGAAAAAATAGCAAAAGGTCTTTGTTACAGTTGTGATAGCAAATACACTAAAGGTCATAAGTGTGCTGAGAAGAAATTATTTTACATATATTGTGAAGAGGAGGAAGAAAAGGAACAAGAAACATCAAAAGAAGAGGATATACACCAAGAACAAACTCTAGAGAAAGAAGAAATTAATATGACGATATCTTGTAATGCATTGGCTGGAATTACCACTCCTCAAACTATCAAGATAGAAGGGAATATCAAGAAGAAAAAGGTAATAGTGTTGATTAATTTGATTTGGGTAGTACCCATAATTTTATCCATTGTAAGATAGCCAAGGAATTGAATTTCTTCCTATATCCGGCACCATAGTGTCAAGTGATGGTTGCAAGTGGAGGAACCATAAATTGCTCTGGAAAGTGCCATAATATCAAGATATACGTGGGATAATATGTATTGAATAGCCCAATACTTTCCATTCCAATCGGTGGTGCTGATGTTATACTAGGAGTCCAATGGCCACAATCCTTGGGTACAATAACTTTTAATTTTCAAGAATTTTTCATGAAATTTTCTTCAGAAGGAAAGGAAGTTGAATTAAGGGGTATCACAAGGAAACTGGGAAACATAATCAACTCTAATGGAATGAAAAATCTTCTAAAGAAACAAAAACGAGGCATAATTGCACAATTATGTTCACTAGAGGTTCCCACATCGTAATCATCTATTTCTCCCAATCTCCAAAAAGTCTTGGACAATCCTTCTAAGGTATTTAAGACTCCCAAAGGCCTCCCACCTATTCGTGATCATGATCATGCTATTCATTTGATTCCAAGAAGTGTTCCTCTAAACATCAGGCCTTACAGATATCCCTATGCCCAAGAGAGCGAAATTGAGTGTACGGTTGCAAAAATGCTAGAGGTTGGTATAATTCAACCTAGACAAAGTTCTTTCTCTACTCCAGTAGTATTGGTTCACAAGAAGGATGGATCATGGCGCATGTGTCCATATTATAGGGAGCTCAAAAAGCTCACTATTAAAGATAAATTTTGCATTCCTATCATGGATGAATTATTAGATGAATTGCATGGATCAATTTACTTCACCAAGTTGGATCTTTGTCCAGGATATCATCAAATCATAATGAAGACTGAAGACATTCTGAAAACAACATTTAGAACTCAAAGGGTCATTATGAATTTTTGGTCATGCCTTTTGGCCTTACCAATGCACCTTATACATTTCAAGGTTTGATGGATTCCATTTTCAAAACCTTCCTTAGAAAATTTGTGTTAGTATTTTTTGATGATATACTAATCTACAACAAGGCTTGGAAGGATCACATTCAACATGTTGACAGGGTGCTCAAACTATTGGAGGAGAAACAATTATATGCAAAAGTTCCAAATGTTTATTTGGAGTACAAGAGGTGGAATATCTTAGTCATATTGTATCTCATGAAGGTGTTAAGGTAGACCCTAGAAAAATTAAAACCATTAAGGAATGGAAAATCCCCACATCCATAAAGCATCTGTGAGGATTTCTCGGGTTGACAGGGTATTATTGCAAGTTTGTTAAGAATTATGGGAGAATAGCAACACCTATAACAACATTATTGAAGAAAGATGCATTTTCATGGACTCCAAAAGCAACGAAGGCCTTTGAACATTTTAAAGAGGCAATGTACCAAGCACTGGTCTTAGCTACAATGGACTTCACAAAAACCTTTATTGTGGAATGTGATGCCTTGGGAAATTGAATTGGTGTTGTTTTAATGCAAGAAGAGAAACCCATTTCTTTCTAAATTCATCCAATCAAAGGAAAGTATTTACACAAAGCTATTTATGAGAAGGAAATGTTGACAATACTACATGCCTTAAGAAATGGTGACCCTACCTAATGGGAAGACACTTCAAGGTGAAAATGGGTCATGATAATCTTAAATACTTTTTAGAACAAATATTATCTTCAGAAGAGCAGCAAAAATGGATCACAAAGATGTTGGGTTATGACTTTGAAATCATCTACAAAAAAGGGAAGCAAAATGTTGTGGCAGATGCACTCTCAAGAAAGGATGAGGACGTGGAAGCATTTCTTTGCACCATTTCTATTATCCAACTAGATTGGATAAACAAAGCAAAGGATGAATGGAAGAATGATGAAGAAGTGTGGGAACTCATTCAAAAGTTACAACAAGATCACAGTACATCTGATACATTTATTTGGAAAAATGATCCATTATGGTACAAACATTGGTTATACCTGTGTAAGAATTCCCAACTCAAACAAAATATTCTAAGGGAATTGCACACCTCTCCCTTAGGATGGCACTCATGATTTCTAAAAACTTACTATAGGGTTAAGAAGGATTTTTTTTGGAATGGCCTTAAATTGGATATTCAAAAGTTTTTTGCGGAATTTTTGGTTTGCCAACAAAATAAATTTGAAACAATTAAGACCCCAGGTCTATTATAACCTTTAACCATTCCAAGCCAATGTTGGGAGGAGGTTTCAATGGATTTTATCATAGGTTTACCCAAGTCTGAAGGAAAGAGTGTTATTATGGTGGTAGTTAAGAGACTTACCAAGTATGCAGAATTTTGTGCATTATATCATCCATTTAAATTGATTACAGTTTCTACTACATTTATGGAAACAATTCAAAAGCTACATGGAAACCCAAAGATTATTGTAAGTGATAGAGATCCCATTTTCACTAGAATTTTTTGGACATAATTATTTTCTTGTCTTGTTACTCAGTTAGCTCATAGCTTATCTTATCATCCTCAATCTGATGGGAAAATTAAGATAGTAAACAAATTTTTGAAAGGATATCTTCATTGCTTTGTATCTGATAAACAGACACAATGGGTGAAATGGTTGCCTCTATTTGAATGGTGGTATAACACTTCCTTCCATACTGCAACAAAAATGACCCCGTTTATGGCACTTTATGGATATCATCCACCATCCATCACATCATATTTAAGAGAAAATTCTAAGGTTCTGTTGTAGCGGCTACAACTGCCCTCCAAAATTTTGCCTTAGCCTGTTTTGGAGCCTCCCTACCAACATTCACAGTAGCTTACCTTGCTTCATCAAGTCCTCAAGCTTTAGTGTCTTTCTTTCTAAAAGGCAACCTATCGATCAGAGTATGATATTTTCCCTTCACAGGCTACTCACCCAAACTTGGTCCAACTGCAGGTTGAGTAGCATACCCTTGAAATTTACGCATTTCTAGAGGGAAACTAGCCTTCCCTCCAAAAATTACGCAATCCTCTTTGATAGCCTACTGGGCTCCAGGATTGCACAATCTTGCCAGCCAACCTTCCCAGCAGGATTTGCACAAATTTTCCTAGTAGCAAGTTGTTCAACCCAAGATTTTTGCAAATCTGGGCAGTAGCCAGCTGCTCAACCTATAAATTCCACAAATCTCCTGGGCAGCCAACCTAGCTCCTAGCGAGAAATGCACATTTTTCTCCAGTAGTTAAGCAGTCTCTTGCATGTGCGCCTAAATTGACCGGTTCCCTCTGGGACTAAGAAAAACAGAATTGCATTCATGGTTTGTTTATCCCAAGGTAGCATGCAAAGGCATCCCTTGTTTCAGGGATCTATGTTTAGTAGTTGGAGGTTACTGGTAAGGAAACATTCAAAAACATCCCTCCATGTGTCGCTTCCCTTAGATTTGTTGCATAAGCGTCGCAACCTCGATGTTATCAAAAATCATCAACCAGATGTTGTAGAGATCATTCCTCACATCAACCTTGTAGCTCTGACATCCCACATCACATCTAGGAATAGTTGGCACATTCAACTCAGGTGTTTTGGGGTAAGCTCTCTCCCCATGCCTTGTGTTGCATTTCTATCACTTTTTGTGTATTCTCTTGTGTGAGTGTTGTTTTCTTGATTTCTTTGAATGCTTGTTGTCGTTTACATGCATTCTAGCTTGTCCTAGCTTTGTTTCAATTTTCATTTCTATCTCATTGATGTCGCATGCATGAAACTGTTTTGCACGAAAGTTCACCCAACCGTGGACCTGCCTCACCCACATGCATGTTGATATGTTTGTTGAATATTTAATTCATGTTTTTCATGCATTGTTAATCACTTCTCCTATCACTTAGTGTCACCATGCATTTACTGTCTTAGTTTGTTTTAGTTGCACGTTAGCGAGTTGGGCCAACCTTGGTCTGGACCTTGCCTTCACTAAGGCTGCATTGCACAAACTAGGGAAGGAAGGCTTACCTTCCTCTCTAGATTTGTGCATTCCTTCCCAACACTGGCCTCCAGGACTATTTTGTGCATTTTTGGAGGATAGTGCCTGCTTGGCTCAAGAAATTGTGAAAATTTGTCCCTGGGTCAGTGTTGGGCATGGAATCCCCCCACAACATGTTTTGGGGCTCAAAGCCCAAGTTTTGGTCAAATATGTGGTAAGACTCTGCGAATTGTGGTGCGGAGTGTGAAATGTATATTGAGTCATAGGGTTGTCTGCCCTAAGTATTGTAATGTAATGTAATGTCATGTTGGCCTACCTATGGTGACCATGGGATTGTATAAATAGAGCGAGGCTCTAAGTTGTAAGGATAGCTAATTAGAGATAACAAGAGATGAATTGAATGGTTTGAGCATAGAGTAGGAATCTAATTACTTTGGGTTGTAGTAGTAGGAAGAGGCTCTACAACTGAGTTCATAGAGGCCTAGTAGAGTCCACAGCTGAGTGCACAAACCCCTGCAGCGAGTGTGTAGGGCAGTGTTGGGTCTGTAACCTTTAATGAAGAATAATAAAGAGAAGTTGATTCCAATTTCTATGTATCTCCTTTTTTATTACATTCTATGCATTTATATTGTTTTTCTTATCGTGCATAGTTATATGAATACTGAATATAATGTTAAATATCACTAAACTTACACAGATGAGTTAAGTAATCAAACAATGACGAGTTAATAGTAAGGGACATGGACAATAATACAGATCGCGCCCTGAGTAGGGCTACGGGAAGGCAGCCTCAGAGGTTGCGAGGGAATAATAGATGCGCGTAGCGACGTGCGCACAGGGTCAAATCGCGGATGACCAAAACTCATCAGACATACCCAGGGTGTGGAAAACGGGTTCTAACACCATTCCATACTACTTCGGGTGAGACCTCAGTCCACACTCCACGGACTATTGCCGAAAGGGCTAGTAGTACTAAGATTTGTTTGGCTAAATCAACTCTGAACCTCGGTTAGGCCCATACAAGCCAATGGTCAGCAGTCCTTCCTAGCTGGAATTACACAATGCGCAATCCCAGTAGTCAACAACTAGATTGGATTGTGCCTTATGCAGTTCCAGTAGCCAGTCAGTCTCTCAACAACCCAAACTTTGCCTTGTGCAGTCTTGGCAGTTAGTCTCCCGACCTCTCGGGCGAAATTGGGCAACCTTCATGATCACTCACCAAGGTATCTTGCAAGTCAATTCTCATGTTCAATCTGGTTTTCGACTAACAAATTGCTTGCTATGAGTGTTTCCATGTCTCTAGGTATCGTAGGTGTTCATATGCCTCTCAGCAGTATAGGTACATTGGCTTCTAGGAGAGCAGAGACAAAGACACTGTTCATAGAACGCTTGGGGATGCAGTCGATCAAGTGTCTATGAGTTTGCCTACTCACGAAGACATCAAGACGTTCATGGAAAAGGACATCAAGCAACATCATCACAATTAGAAACATCATGAACAACAACTGAAGGCAGCATATTGAATGCAATGAATGTAAGAGGAAGGTTGTTGACAACATAGAGGCAGCACAAAGTTGCAATATCAAGAAGATCCACTGATAATGAAAGAAACTTTGGAGAGTGAGGCTATGAAGTGATGGCGTGACATGAATATTGTGCAAAGGCAGAAGATGGAACAAAGAAGGAGTTTCATGTGATGAAGCAGCAACTCAAGAAGAACATGAAGCTAAACAGACAATCCAATGAATTATAGCAAGAAGAGGAAAACCAGTGGGTGCAACATACACTCACGGATGAAACTATGCCAGTACAAGTTAAGGATCCATCCTAGCAGCTGACACAGAGAAAACATGGTGAGAAGTATTGTGATCGCATGCAAATGATTAGGAAGCATGCATGTCATTGAGCACACACATGCAATCCAACCCATTCAACACACTCACTAAGGGGAAGACAAGAAGCAAGTCCAACTAGGGCTGAAAATGCACTTTGGAAAGTTGATGTGCATAACCACTAGCACACACTTTTAGCATGTATACTATGCATCAGTGTGTTTCTAGTTCAACCATACCCAATAAGACCATGTGCATGTTAGCAAATGATTTGGATGAAGGGGCCGAACTAATGCACCGGTTGCAACAGAGGCAAGCGTTCGCTTCAGAAAGATGTCACCATGCGGTACATACACCCCAGCATGAATGACCAAGATTGGCATCAGCTCACCAGCTTCACCATCACAAGCATGTCAAATAGTTGGTCAAACCATAGCAAACCTAGTTTTAAAGATGTCTTGTAAGGCTTTCTCAAGCCATGTTGTCTCACATGAGTACATGTGCATTGTAATGTTGAGTCATGTCAAGTGTAAGTCGAGTGTCAATAGTTGGATGTAACAATCATAGAGTAGGTGGCGAGTCATGAGGGTAGTTGAACTGTCACAAAGGGGAATGTCAAGGGTCACCCCACCCTTTGCTATAAATAGTCCCTCATAACTCATTGTACAAGCTTTTGGTTATCCAAGCTTCTACTAAGACTATCTTGAAGAAGGCTTGGACAGTATTGTAATGCACCTTGGCTTCTCCACTGCACTGAGCTAGCATATCTCTTTGGAGGAGCAGGCAGATGTAGTTTTAATGTTCCACTAATGGGGCTAGTAGGTTTACATGGTGTATTGTATGATTGTGACTCATACTTCTTTATATAATAAAAGCGAACACATTTTCATGCATATGTTGTTACTGTAGTTGGGCTGCTCTAGTTGCCTTAATGATATATGTTATTTAACTTACATACTTGTATATGAACTGATTTGTATGCAATTATATGAATCTTGTTGTTAATGTGTTGCATATGTTTTTAATGTTGTCACTGTCCTTGTCAACTACTCTGTCAGACATTAGATAGACCTCTCTCTAAACCTTGTTATATCAACTGTCACACCCATCTCCAATTGATCTGTGAATGATGTTCGCGTTATCTTACCGTGTATGTTGTGATTTCCGCATCCGTGTTGACTACTCTACCAGAAGATGTGCATGTCCTTTGTGTTGTGTGTTCCTTGCCGAGTTGGGACTAATCCCTTTCAACATAGAACTCACTTTTACCTTCCTCTCCCTTTGAAGTCTTGGAACCTCTCATACTTATTCCTTGACTCACTGCATCAGTCACACCCTTGCTACTAATAGAGTTATCTTACTTGCCTCTATACAACATCACAATCAAGGCATTGTTGTACGACCCACTGTTGGGACTCCTACATCAAATGGTCTGAGGTATAATTGGGACTTATTACTAGGGAGATCCCTTGACATGTTGGCGGGTCCAGCACCGTCAACATTTTTGGCTCTAGAAGGAGGTTCTAATGACAAGCAATGTCCTCTCAACTAGTTTTAAACCTTTGCATATCTTTCATGGAATCTTTCATTCTTCTCCCCCTGAGGTGTTTTTCAAATCATGAAGATGTCCCCATCTCAAAGAAGCTTTTCAATCTCTTGTCCTCTCATAGGTATGATGGTAAAGGTGAAGTGGCCTGGCCTGAGCACTTATATAACTTCCTTACCATGATTTATGAGGAAGATGAGTTTACTAATGAGCAAGCCATTCTACTACTTGCATTCACACTTCATGAATCCCCATTTTGTTGGGTGTTATGCCTACGAGCTGAAACCATGCACTCATACGAGCACTTCTACAATCTTATTGAAGACATGTTCCATCATTTTGATCCAAACCATATTGACCAAAAACTGTTACAACAATGGAGGGCTCTGCATGAATCCATTATTGATTTTTGACAGTGCTTTCGTGACTTACAGTTTCAAGCTCGAAGGAACCAGATGAAGTTCACTTATCTCTTGGACCAGTTCGAGTATTGTCTTAAGAAATATGCCCATCCCAATAGAAAGTTTGATGTTAAGACTCACTCAACCTTCTTCGTTGATGGAACTGCACAATCCTAGGTGGGAGAAGGCACTGTCTCAATGGAATGTTTGCCTCCCTCTATTTCAACAGTTCCACCATTGCCCTGTGATGCTGACGATCATGTTCGCACATCTATTCACCCTTCACACCCTCCCAACATCATTCCACTCAATTTTCGTGCAGAGTTGGTTGTGAGTCCTTCGAGTTCCCATATGCATTATTTTTTTTTACCTCCATCTTCACACTCAAGTGCTCCTTCGAATGATGTTTTCTTGTGTTTGTCCATTCCAAACTCTTCACTTGTTGTGAACAAGGAACAACCCATTGACAAAGTTGGTGTTGAACAACCAACATGCACTGTCATTCATGAAGAGTATGAGCAGGACCTTGAACATCAACACTTGGCAAAGGATGACTCCCTTCCATTTGAGCCTGCTCCGTTCTTTCTTAGCATATTTGGTGAACCTACCACCCATGATTTTTCATGCGTGTCTTCATCCACGGATGCACCCATTGTTGATCACTCGTAGGACTCACCGGATCTTAGACAATCATTCAACAATAGAGAGGATAATTTATTCATTGAATATCCACTTGATCCTTCATCTTTCTTTTCTGAAAACACAGAGGATGAGTTTGTTCGCTTTTCATATACCCCTCTGTTTGATTTATCTAATCATGAGGATGCCGAAGAATTCATTGATTTTTTTGATCGTGGTGGTCATGATTAATTTGCTTCCATTTTTTATCATGGTCATGAATCTATCGCAGTTGATCTTTCGAAGCCACCAGTTTATGATGATCCACCTAATGATGAAGTTGAGACACCCAAGACTGTCGAGGAACATCAGGCCAAGTTGATGGCTATGTCAGGCCCTCACTGTCTTTGGGTTATTCTCACTTCCGATCATGAAGTTATTCAATCGCCCAAGGATCATCATCACTCATATGTATGCATTGAAGATCCACCTCACACACAGATCACACTTCCTCCACTCAAACTGCACGATCCCATTGCTCATGCATTGGAGGATTCTTACATTGCAAGCGCTTGTTCGTGACACAAGTTATCTTTGTTTCTCACATTTTCTTGCTTGTCACAGGAAAGAGTGTGCTTATGCTTCAAATTTGCACGTAGTGTCACCCAGCACCATGATAAGTCCACAGACTCTCTGCCATGCACGTGCACTCACTTATGTCCCATGGGCACTTTGAAACATGAAGTGTGCTTGTCTTCACTGTTATATATTTTTGTTTGTTGGTCCGCACAACTGGGTTACTCACAGAGCAAGCCTTCACCAACATGGGTCTACCAATGCGCTAGTGGCTGCATTGGAAATATCACTTCACGTGATCAGGCCCATGCACTGTTAGTGTAGGAGTAGGAGTAGTGTTTGCTTTCAGATGTTTTCTTACATGCTTTGTTTGCTTGTTTGTTTACTTGCTTTGCTTTCATTTTTTCTTCTTCTCTTTCTTTTCTTTTTTGATTGATTAGTTCATTCACTTGTTTCATTCATAGGTTAGTTGGCATGAAACTATGTATGACTCTTGAAACGAGTTGGGTGAAGTACAAAAGGGCTTGTACAACTATCACTACTTGGTTATCTGTCATCTTTCCTCTGTATGATGAGCTTGTTAATTTTAGTCCATGATACATCGAAGGAAAATATGTACTATTCGAGGCGAACCTTGGTGAAAACACAACACTTGTGTGCTAACTAGTGTCACCTTCTCTAGTCAGTTGTTTTTAGGTTAACCCTTGTCATGTTAGTCAAGTAGTGTAAGGTGAGGGGGGAAAGCCTTAACATGCACATCAAATATACAATAAACTACTTCCCTACTAGAATAACCTCTTCTACTCTCAATAAGCCAGGATCCCTCATCCTCCTCTGAAATAAATAAGTGCTATGCACAATGAAAAATGAAAAAATGAAAAGTCAAAAAAATTCAAATGAAAAATGAATAAGGCTTAAGAAGAGAAAGGCTTCCTACACAGGGAGGTGATGCAAGTAACTCTATTAGGGTACTGACCAGGCTCACTAGCAGTGGAGCCATGCTTGTGTTCCTATGTGACTCCACGGGGTACTGTCCAGGCCTGCTAAGAGTGGAGCAACACCAGAGATGAAACTTAGACTTTGACAACTATACTACTTGTGCACTTATATACCAGTCAATCCCAATCGAAACAACTGTGTTTCCTTGGCTTGGAATGTGTGTCAATCGACCAAGAGTCTAGCAGATGCTACATCTTATAATCAAGCTAGTGTGAAGCCAATATGAGCTAAGAGTTGAACAATACTTCCGGAGGTGTTAGACTTTCTTTTCACGAATGAGGTCCATTCGGAGAGTTGGAATTCTACCAGTGTGTCACCAAGTGTTTTAGTGGCTACAACCACCCTACAAACTTTTTCCTTAGCCTATTTTGGAGCCTCCCTACCAACTTTCACAGCAACTTGCCTTGCTTCGTCAAGTCCTCAAGCTTCAGTTTCTTTCTTGCTCAAAGTCAACCTATCGATCATATTTTGATATTTTCCCTTCATAGGTTACTCACCTGGACTTGGTCCAGTTGCAAGTTGAGCAACTTTCCCTTGAAATTTTCACATTTCTGGAGGGAAACTAGACTTCTCTCCAGAAATTGTGCAATTCTCTCGGAAAGCCTACTGGGCTCTAGGATTACGTAATCCTACCAACCAACCCTCACAATAGGATTTGTGTAAATTTTCCCAGCAGCAGGCTATTCAGCCCAATATTTGTGCAAACCTGGGTAGTAGTCAGCTACTCAGCCCAAAAATTATGCAAATCTCCTAGGAAGCCAGCCTTGATCCCAACCATAAATGTGCATTTTTCATCAGTAGTCAAGCAGTCTCTTGCATGTGCACCTGAGTTGACTGGTTCCCTCTGGGACTAAGCAAAACAGACTTGCATGCATGGGCTATTTCTCCCAAGGCAG
The DNA here is from genome assembly GCA_000404065.3 of Pinus taeda. Lineage (NCBI taxonomy): Eukaryota > Viridiplantae > Streptophyta > Pinopsida > Pinales > Pinaceae > Pinus > Pinus taeda. The sequence goes on along the minus strand of APFE030854590.1, from coordinate 7,193 downwards.
CATGCATAGTCATCCCTTGATTTAGGGATCTATGTTTAGCAGTTGGAAGTTACACACAAGGAACAATTCAGAAACCTCCCTCCAAGTGTCACTTCCCCTATATTTGTGGCATGCACATCACGACCTTGATGTTATCAAAAATCATCAACCGAATGCTACAGAGCTCATTCCTCACATCAATCTTGTATCTCTGACATCCCACATCACATCTAGGATCATTTGGCACATTCAGCTCAGCTATTTTTGGGTAAGCTTGCTCCCCATGCCTTGTGTTGCATTTCTGTCGCTTTTTGTGTATTCACTTGTGTGAGTATTGTTTGCTTGATTTCTTTGAATGCCTGCTACTGTTTACATGTATTCTAGATTATCCTAGCTCTATTTCAACTTTCATTTCTATCTCATTGTTGTCGCATTCATGAAACTGTTTTGCATGGACATTCGCCCAACCTGTGAACTTCCTCACCCACATGCATGTTGATCTATTTGCTAAATATTTCATTCATGTTTTGCATGCACTGTCAATCACTTCTACTATCACTTAGTGTCTTCATGCATTTACACTCTTAGTTTCTTTCAGTTGCCCGTCGGCAAGTCGGCAAACCTTGGCTCAGACTCTACCTTAACCAAGGCTAAATTACGCAATTTGGGGAAGGAAGGCTCACCTTCCTCTCTAGATTTGTGCATTCCTGCCCAACAATAGCCTCCAAGATTGTTTTGTGCATTTCTAGAGGACAGTGGCTACTTAGCTCAAGAAGTTGTGCAAATTTGTCCCTGGGCTAGCAGTCCTTCCTAGCTGGAATTACGTAATGTGCAATCCCAGTAGTCAGTAGCCAGACTAGACTATGCCTTGCACAGTTCCAACAGTCAGTCAATCTCTCAGCAACCTAGACTACGCCTTGTGTAGTCTTGGAAGTCAGTCTCCCAAACTCCTGGCAGAAATTGTGCAACCTTCATGATCATTCACCTAAGTATGTTGCAAGTCAGTTCTCATGTTCATTCTAGTTTTCAACTCACAGATTTCTTGCTATGAGTGTTTCCATGTCTCCAAGTATTGCAAGTGTTCATCTACCTCTCAGAAGTACAGGTACAATGGCTTCCAGGAGAGCAGAGACAAAGACATTGTTCAGAGCATTTTTGATGATGTAGTTGATCAGGTGTCTATGAGCTTGCCTACTCATGAAGACATCAAGTTGTTCGTGGACAAGGACATCAAGAAGCAACATCACAGTGAGCATCATGATGAATAATAGTAGAAGGCAGCATACCGAATGTAGCAAATGCAACGAATAAAAGAGGAAGGTTGTTGACAACAAAGAGGTAGAGCAATGTTGCAAGATCAAGTCGATCCACTCATAATGAAAGCAACTTTGGAGACTCAAGCTATGAAGTGACGACGTGACATGAAGATTGCATGAAGGCAGAAGATGGAACAAAGAAGGAGCTGCATGTGCTAAAGCAACAACTCAAGAAGAACATGAAGCTACACATACTGTCCAATGAGGTGCAATAGGAATAGGAACAATAGTTGGTGCAACATGCACTCATGGATGAAACTGTGCCGGTACAAGTTAAGGATCCATTCCAGTAGCTAACACAGAGCAAACATGGTGAGCATTTTTGTTGATCACATGCAAATGATCCAGTAGCATGCATGACATTGAGCGCATGCATGCAATCCAACCCATTCAACACACTCCCCAAGGCAAAGATAAGAAGCAAGTCCAACTGGGGCTGAACATGCACTTCAACAAGTTGATGCATATGATCACCAACGCACACTTGAAGATCAGAATGGATACTATGCATCAGTGTGTTTCCGGTTCAACTATACCTAAGAAGACCACGTGCATGTTAGTAGATGATTTGGATGAAAGGGCCGAACCAATGCACCAGTTGCGACGGAGGCAAGAGTTCATTTCAGCAAGATGTCACCATGACGTACATGCACACCATCACAGACGACCAAGCTTGGCATCAACTCACCAGCTTCACCATCACAAGCATGTCAAAGAGTTCGTCTCACCACAATGGATCAAGTATCAGTGACGTCTTTCAAGGCCTTCTCAAGCCATGTTGTTTCACATGAGTACATGTGCATTGTAATGTTGAGTCATGTCAAGTGTAAGCAAGTGTCAACAATTGGATGTAACAGTCATAGAGTGGGTGGACAGTCATGAGGGTAGTTGAACTATCACAAAGGGTAATGTTACACAGTAATTTGTCACCGTTGGTCACCGTCCCTGTTACCCTTGTTTTCGTACATTGGAGGATACATTTCGGGACCTGTGACCAGTGACATAACCTAAAAACATTTGCATTATGTTCCCCTGAGTATGTACTTCATGCTCCAATTGAAACCACTTCTTAGGTTATACGTACTTCTAAACCTACTTCCGAGGTTAATGTCGTTCAGTCCACCACGACAGACAAAGCCTCGAAAGCAAAAAAGAAAGGGAAAGCAAAAAATAAGTCGGAACAACCTAAACAGGAACCACCTAAACCTCAATCTGAGGAGAGTGCCAAACGCAAACCCAAGTATCCTTGTCTTATCTGTGATGAGGATCATTATACCAAAGACTGCCCTTGGTAGTCTGAAGTTAGTCGTTTGTTGAAAGGCGCTCCTGGGGTCCCTGCGGTGCTTAAAGAACCCTTTCCCTCACAGCAAACTCAAATGGTCGCTGACCCCTCTCAACCTCCCTCTTCCTTCGGTTCCCAAGTGTTCATGGCGGGAACAATACCTGTTAATATCAGTACTCGAACAAAGGATTATCCATCTGCTGGGAAGGAGCCTTAGGTTCCCCCCAGTGCTCCTCCATTCAGTTCAAGCCCTCTCCATATCGAGAGACCTAGTACTGAAACACCTCTTCGACCCCCTCCAAAAGGAGTACTCCTAAAATCTTCTTACAACCCAAATGCCCATGCTACTCAGCACTACAATATCGTTGAGGATTTAGCCCAGACTCCATCGGCTATGTCCACTTTAGAAGTTCTCCAGAGCTGCCCCTCTTAGAGGAAGTCCTTTCTATCCGCTATCGGCGGCATAGACCCGGCTGACTCGGATTTAATTACGTTTGACTTAGACCGCCATACATAGAGACTGCCTCCCCAAATTTCATTCCTTATACAGGTCATTATTGATAAGAAAACTATCCATCGTACAGTCATTGATGAAGGTGCTTCAACTTGCATCATGTCTGTTGCCTGTTGGAAAGCTATTGGATCTCCGACGTTGAGTCAGTCTCCCACCACCTTGGAAGCTTTTGATGGAAGAGCATCTTGTCCTTATGGTATACTCCCACGTTTACCTATCTCTTTGGAAGGGAAAACGGTCGAGATGGAAGTTGAAGTCGTTGATGCTACTCTAACCTACAACCTCCTTCTCCGACGTAGATGGATCTATGCAATGCAAGCTGTCGCTTCATCTTTCTTTCATATTATTCATTTCCCTCACCAAGGGAAGATTATTACGGTCAACTAGCTATCATTCTTCGCTTCCTCTTCGGAAGGAACTATCCCTTTTGTGGAGCATACCTCCAAATCAATTGAGAGTCTAGGTCACGGGATTTTCAAAGATCCTGCCCTTATGGGTGTTTTTCCAGCCCCCCCTCCAAGTGTCGCTTCCGTCAATATGATTTCTACTTGTCTTGATCCATGGATCATTCCTCCCATTGACCAAGTAGATTCTTGGGACGACCAGATGCCGTTGAGTCCCGCCGAACTCAATTACGTCAAAATCGTAGCTGCATCGGCTCGTTCTTCTAAACTTGCTCTTTCAAGCAAGATTTTCCCCACATTCGCTCCATCCTTAGGGCTTGCAGATCAAACTTCTTTGGATCCTTTAAAAGAAACATTTTCTTCCGACGAAGCTATTATTGAGACTATGTCTCTCGAGGAACCTCCTTGGCATGATACCTGTAGAGCCTCTAACTTACACCTCACCATCCACTATTACCTACTGTTTTTCATCACTTACCTCTCTCTTTTGCATTTTCAATGTAAAACCACCCAGATCATTACATTAGATGTCATTAAGCATGATCAAGTGAGCTTTGCTAATGTGTGACTGTTTTGTTTAGATTTTGACATATTTACAGGCATTCCGCAACTCTCTGCCGATTCCGCA
>APFE030854585.1:313488-449310 GCA_000404065.3 Pinus taeda | reverse complement strand
ATATTAATATTAAATTTAGTAAGGTTTCTACATGACATGATAACATAATTTTTTTTTAACAATTTTAAAGAGGTTGAATAAAAAATCAATATCATAAAATAAACACAATGAAAAAATTTCAAAAAATACCACTATCTTTGGTTGCAAGTCCTCTTCAAAAGGGTACTCTTGGTTTTTCAATTTATTTAAATAGTTGGAAAATAGCTTATGTGAACACGTGCCCGCAAAATGCAATTGAAGTATTACCTCTCCGCAAACTTGAAAATAATAAAAATTTAATTTTGCAAAAAAAAAAAATTAATATGAAAAAACTTATTCTCTCTATGTTATCATGCTCATATATATATAATATTAATTATATATTATATATATATATATTATATATATATATATATTATATAGATATTCAAAAATTACATATTTTAAACTAAGTTATGCTACATGAATGTTATCGGGAAAACTAGTGTCCATTCGGAGCTACTAGTCCACTAAGATGGGTAGCTATCTTAGAAACAAACAAACTAAAGTTACTTGTGTTTTCCTTTATGAGAGATAGATGAGAGAGAAGGAGATAGTACCAACCTCAGTCTTTTGCTTGTTTCCTCCCTCCTTTGACAGAGTTTCGCCACTCCTTCCTCACTTGTCCTACTTCAAAGAACACTTGTAGATTTAAAGTAGCATAATACCATCAAAGCATAGAGATCTATAACCATAAACAATATAGGATCAGATGTATATTAACCATACATATGCATACACCAATACAAGATTCAGAATATACAAGTATATGGAGGAAAACTCAAATAACTTTATTGATAGAAGTAGTAGAAGAGAGGATTACAACCAAGCTGTCTGATCCAGTGCCATCCTCCCACCATGAAAGCCCTCTTCACCTCATGAAAAGCTTAGATCACCCAACAATACAATGTTTCACAGCGAAACCAATAGCACTTCCTTACAAAATACAAAATTCCAGCCTCTGGATCTCTAGGATGAGGGATCCATATATAGATATTTGCAGGTGGGTGAGTCAGCTTCTGGGATTTTTATTAGTGTCATTTCACTGATAGTTCTTGGTTCCACTTGGATATTTCATGATCCCTTACTCATCCTTGTGCGAATTCAGAGAGGCAAGTGTCAAATGAGCAATTTCTAGATTATTCTCTCGGTTTCCACCTAGCAAATTGCCTCTTCCATTTGTCTACTCTTGCTCATCACACCCTACAAAAGGGCTTTTTAGTATGCATCACACCCTTTGCATATGAAAAGTGAGATGCATCACACCCTCAGCATGGAGCAGTTTGTATGGTCTAGTTTTGACCACTTCTGAGCAATTGTTCAGGGAGAACTTCTGGGAAATGATGTAATCAGCTGACCTTGTTCCTTTAGGGTATGAAACAACAATTTTAGGGGTTTAGAAGCCCTTGGTTTATGGAAATATGTGATTGGGGTTGCAGTGCCCAAATATGTCTATAACAGTTGCCCCCTAAAGCATCAGGTCGTAAATCTTCTTATGTCAGGTGAAATGATTTATCATGAGGATGCAAGATTTTTCGAACTGGAAGGTGACCTATAATAAGATGCAATACAATACATTATCTTCATAATATTTTCATGATCTAGCTGAGGCGTGCATTCCCATGCTCAGCATTATAAATTTATTTTCATGTACATAGGACATACAACTGTCTGTGTGGTAGACTAATGATTCTGGTAAAGCCATCATCCCTTGGCTTGGATGATTATCTGTGCACTTATGATGTACATTTGATGTCTTTATTTTTCTAAATATATCACAGCCTAGACGGATGAAACTAGATTCGGGGTCTTCAAACTCGTTCAATCTTCGCCCAGAGTACAAGTTGATCCATGTGAAAAGATGTTATGGTGTCAAACATGGAAATACATCACCTGATTACCAGCCAATGATGTAAGTTGTTAACAGGCACAAGAGGAATCACTGATAATGATGATGACCATCAAGGTACTATAGTACAATTTACGTGGTGTGAATACATGAGTTGATGTCGAACACCATGCAAAATCTTTCGGTCGAAGGCCATTGATGTAAACCTGTCGCTAGAGGTTAGAAACTTGCCATTGAGGTATGCAAGCTTCAAAGTACTAAAAGGGTTGTTCCTAAGTCAACTTCTTGGATAATGAGTTGATGTCAACAAGAAGTGACCTGTTGTAGGAGTGCCTTAATGAATCGCACATCTATGACATGAAAGGAAGCAAATGATTTTGTGGAGGTGAAAATGATCTGATGATACAAGGTTTAGGGTGGCGGTCATGAAAAATGAAGACTGAAGGTATTATAGCGGATGAGGCATAAGCTGGGTTGGTGAATTCTCTGAGTGACTTCTCTTGAACATATCGGTAACACTGAAAATGGATCAATAGAATTAACCCAAAAAATGGATGGTATGGAGGACCAATGGTGATATGACCGGTGAATGAAATAGCCCAACTTGACTCAATCATGGTGATGGAGTGAAAGTGTCATGTTCAAGAGCGACCTGCTACCAATGAAGTTCTTCAAGTTTTCTTCCCAATTTTTCCCCAGTCATTGCTGACCAGTAACTCTTTATTTTTTTCAAGCTTGAGGAGGATAACATATGGTTGTTCTATAATTTTCCCTTCGGGCAAACCTGTCTCTATGTTTTAGCGAGCCTAGCGATAGTGAAACTCACTCTTTTCTGTAATGGACAAGTTTGTCGCTATTGTTTTAACGAGTTTAATGACAAAGATAACTCAGTCCTTTTCGGTTTTAGAGAGTCTAAAAAGAGACGGAAAGGAAACTCCAGTAGTCCTTTTTCGTAGTAAAATCCCTTAAGTCCGAAAAAGTATAAAATAATACAAAAGGGATGACTTTTCCGATCACTTTAGCAAGCTAAAAAAGACAAGCACTCGATCTTTTTGTGTAATGATCCCTTAAGTCCAAAAAGATTAAAATATAGAGGAGGGATGGCACTTTCAATCACTTTAACGAGCTGGAGAGGCCAATTTATCGGTAATATTTTTATATTTTATGAGTCTATGAAGAGCTTAAAAGAGACTTGGCTTTGAGGAATGAGTGATATTTTCGGGTAGCAGTTGGTTCCAGGTATGGTTTGGAACTTTTCAATCATGGCAGTATAAAGAAGGTGGCTAACGGAATCACTCATCGTAGCTATTCCTCAAGAGGGTAAATAATCAAGTGGAGGCGTATGATCAGCTAAAAAGTGGAGGTGATGGTAAGAACATGACCAAGGTTCAAAAGCTAATAGCAATGCGATCACAAAGGTTATTTACCGAAAGGTGGGTTCATTTTTTAATGAGATTAAACTCTGGGGGAAAATATGCTCATTGCTAGGTTTATTTTTTAACGAGCTTGAACTTCGCGTAAACCTACTCGTGACAGTCATATAATAAGAATGTCTCTCATTAGTAGGTTCATTGTTTAGGGAGCTTGTCCCATGTACAACTTTGCTCTGGAACCTTTTGTATGCAAGCTAGGAATGACCAACTACTATCCTAGGGGTTAAATAACTAATGAGGTTAGGCAGGATAGCTTCTCGACAGTAAACCTTTCCTTTACTTTGCTAGTGCTGTTTGGACCCTACAAAGGTGAATGCTTGACCAAACCAATCACATAACTTAAGTAGTTGAAGTTAGAAAAACTATGGGGTTAGAGTTACGCTGGTCAGCGTTCACTTACATACAAAAGGTTTGCATGCCCCCAGGTATAAAGAAAAATAGAGTTTCCAGGTTACCATATGGAAGTTCTTGCATTAAAGCAAGGTTGTTCCATCTGCATTTGTAGACAATACACTTCCTTGGCTCTGTCCATCGAAATAGATGAAGGTGAATGGTGGGAGCTTCCACTCACATAACATTTGACAAGGGAATCCTTTTCCAGTCTAATCCCATTTTCCCAAACGGACGGGTGTGTCAAACTAGTCATATATCCTACATGGAAACCTACCTTATATCTGGGGTTTTCGTGCCGAAGCAGACCAGGGCGCATGCCCCTTGGGTTTAGTCACATTCACTAAATCACTCGCGCTCATCAGGTGGATGGACTAGAGGTTGATGAGACATTCCTTGTGCAAAAAAGACCAGTTAGGGATGGCATTTGACTAGTAGCCGCATCGGAATTGGGGAATGAAAGTTTTTCTACGAGCTAGACCATTCTACCTTCATATGGGAAACACATCACTCAAAAGAGTGAGGAAAAAATAGCTCCCATGTTGTAAATGTAGTCACGCCTAAGGAGTAGATTGTAATATAGAGGCCCTTAGACTATCATCGCGTTCAGATAAATGGTTTTCCTTCTCAAAGTTATAGGCAAGTTTGGAAGGATCCTTAACGGTCGACTAGTTCCTTTGTTGAAGCCTGATAGATTTCAAATCTTAGGAAGAAGCGATGGCGAACCAAGTGCTTTCCAAGTAGTTGAGTAAAGGATACTCACAAAAGCCCCTTCATCTATGATAGTACCAGCCATGATCATTCTGTAAACTTGCACTATGATTCGGAATGGTACATTAGATGTAGGTGGGGTCTCCCTAGTAGATTCCAATCGAAGGAAACAACTAGATTGCTTGGAGGAGGGACTGAATATATGGCCAGATGAATCTCTGAAAAACTTCCTTCCTGTGGTAAAGGAATGGGTAGATTTCCCATATGTTCATCGGATTCTGTGTTAGCAAAAAGAATTTGAATGGTGTCATTCTCATTCTCTTTGATGACTGTATCATTTGAAGGTGTACCTTCTGAAGACAAGACTGGGTTGACTGCCATCTCGACCTATTGAATTTGGTCTGGTGTGGACTCAGAGGGTTTATCTTCAATGATAGGTGCTTCGACTAACAACAAAGGTGTGTCAGTCCGATTTTCAACTAGCGATGGACTCAGCAAGAGTTTCTTGTATCCAAGAGAAAGTTGTTACAGTGAAGTAGGACGGTTATCCAAGACTCTTTTAGCTTTGTCCAAGAAGGGACAATGGTGGAGGGCGTGATCACCTACACATAGCCTACAAGGAAATTTAGATCTTCCTTTCTGTCCATTGACTTCATTTTCACTAGTTGATGGTGTACTCTCAACATGATCGTCAAAGGTTGAAGACACTGGATTGTGCAAGTAGGGAGAGCAGTCCCTTAAGATCCACAGGATGCAAGGACAATCTTGATGATATTGGTCTCCCTTGCAAATGATACATGGAGATTTGGGTTTGGATGGTGCATTGTGTGGATTTTTGCCAAATGATGCATGGTTGCCCCCTTTTGTTGTTGGATTCTTCTTCTTCTTCTTCTTCCCTTTCTTTTTCTTCTCAGTTACTTGGTTTTTAGTGTTATTAGTTTCACCAATCAAAGAGGAAGAAGGAGAGGGATAAAGAAACGAAGTAGAAGGTGGGGGAACAACTCTAGTATCATCTCGTTGCTGATTTGATTACTGAGGAATTACCGTGTTTTGAATGACAGAGGTCAAGAAAAGCCATACTGGCAGGCCAATTATGAGTCCTGGAAGGGACAATGTAGCCATGTGTGGAGCACCAACATCTCCCCAAGAAGAGAAAGGACTAGGATTCCCCCCAAGGGGAAATCCTTGATTAGTGGACTCCATTTTCTCAACCCAAGACCAACAAGGGAATAGTGGCGTTACTCTGATTAAAATACATTTTATGACGCTTTGACACAACTTGCTTTTTCAATTTTTAAGAGTCAAGAAAAAGCTAAAAATGACTCTAGTCGCCTTCGATTTTTAATGAGCCTGAAGTGACAAGTGCTCAAAGGGACCTTTTCTTTTAAGTAGACTAAAAAGGAAAGAATGTGACTACTTTGGAAATCTAGACAGAGGGATTACCAAACCAATCACAAAACTACAGAATACTTTTTATGTATGGCGGTCAATCTTCCTGAATGTTGTGTTCAGTGCATTGCAATCGATACCGTGGCAGAGATGGCTTCCTAAGGATAAGGGATATAGCCTATTGTGGTCTCCCAATATATACTTGAGGGTATGTGGGAGCACAAGTTTGTACTGGCACTTGTCATATCAAAGAGGAAGAATCACCCAACCTACGATGAAAATGATAGTTACCAGGCTTTACGACGCCAGAACACGTCTCTAGCCTAGACTCCTATATGTTGTGTGTTAGGTTCCAAAGCATTTTTATGCTCATTGAGGTTTATGTTACAATTGATATTTCTTAAGAAGTTTTCCTTTAAGGTTCACCATCTGATGTAGATATACAATTCCTAAATATGCAATCTAAGATCATAAACAGTTGTTTACTTTCTTTTAACAATGAAAATCCTAGCTACTAAGGAAAAAGAAGTAAAATTCTTTCAACATAGAGCAGAGAGCACACACTAAGATGCACTATCCTAAATCAATTTCCGCATGCAGTCTAAATGCAAATCCACATGCATGTATTTGTTTTTCAGTTTCTTTAATGTGAGAATGACAAAAGAAAACTAAGTATAGATTGAACTATCTTTCCTCAAAGCGACACTTTAGCAATTTCTTTTCAAAAAAGAAAGGAAGATTTAGACGACACTTTCAATTTCGACTTGAAAATTTCTTTCAACACTTCAAAGAATTGATGATTCAAATCAAATACAATGGCAAAAGTGTAATTGACTATCTAAAAGAGGAAGACTTTACGACACTCTTTTCTTTGACTGAAAATGACACTTGCAACACTTTCAAATCAAAAGACGACAGTTCGATTAAGCTATTGTTTGCAAAGGAGAACTGTAAATGATGAAAAATACATAAAAAACATTCACAATTATTTATCAATGAAGGTTGAATAATGCAAAGGAAGAGAGTTTTAATAGTGATATACTAATCATAGACAACAAAAGTATTGAATAGAGCTGAAAACAATGAAGGAAAAACCAAAATTTAGAGGCAGAAACAGTCTCATTCAATCATTTCACCTGTAACACAGGGAAATAAGGATGCATCTCACCTGCAACACATAGGAGGTGTGATGCATCCAGGTTTCCAATGAGAGAAGTGCGATGGTCCAAGGACGAGACCAAGCTTGGTTTTCACTCACATTTTGCAGCTAAGTTAAGGGATTTAGGCTAAGCTAATGATAGATAGTAAACACAAAGTATAGGGGCTGATCTAATGAGGTTATTTGAGCTACCATAAGGGCACTTAGGATGTTTGCAAGTCAGATGTTCAGTTCATAAACTAACCCAGAGATTGACTGAAGCACTGTTGATCTACTTTGAAGTTGAATAGCAAAAGCAGTTCGAAGACTGGATGGATTAACTTCAAGCTCTGTCTGTAGTTTATAAAGCAAAAAACAATGACAAACAATCAAACTATTCGTTCCCTAGTAGAGTTTCCATTTTGTTATCGGGAAAACTAGTGTCCATTCAGAGTTGCTAGTCCCACTAAGACGGGTTGCAGTATTTCACTTGTCTCCTCGTGTGTTTCCTCCCTCCTTTGACAGAGTTTCACCACTCCTTCCTCACTTGTCCCGCTTCAAAAAACACCTATAGAGTCAAAGAAACATAATACCATCAAAGCATAGAGATCTATAACCATAAACAATATAGGATCAGATGTATATTAACCATACATATGCATACACCAATACAAGATTCCGAAATATACAAGTATATGGAGGGAAACTCAAATAGATTTATTGATAGAAGTAGTAGAAGAGAGGATTACAACCAAGCTGTTTGATCCAGCACCATCCTCCTAGCATGAAAGCCCTCTTCACCTCATGAAAAGCTTAGATCACCCAACAATACAATGTTTCACAAAGAAACCAATAGCACTTCCTTACAAAATACAAAATTCTAGCCTCTAGATCTTTAGGATGAGGGATCCATATATAGATATTTACAGGTGGGTGAGTCAGCTTCTGGGATTTTGATTAGTTTCATTTCACTGATAGTTCTTGGTTCCACTTGGAGATTTCATGGTCTCTTACTCATCCCTAGGCAAATTCATAGAGGAAAGTGTGAAATGAGCAGTTTCTAGAAGATTCTCTGGGTTTCCACCTAGCAAACTGCCTGTGCCATTTGTCTGCTCTCGCTCATCGCACCCTATAGAAGGGATTTTTAGTATGCATTGCACCCTCAGCATGGAGTAGTCTGTATGGTCTAGTTTTGACCAGTTCTGAGCATTTTTTCAGGGAAAACTTTTGGGAAATGATGTAATCAGCTGACCTTGTTCCTTTACGGTATGAAACAACAATTTTAGGGGTTTAGAAGCCCTTGGTTTATGGACATATGTGATTTGGGTTGCAGTGCCCAAATATGTCTATAACAATGAACACACACATACCTCTTAATATGTGTGAAAATTTGCAAGGATGAGCATTTCATTTAATGGAAAATTAACATGTTATATGACACTAAATAATTTTGCAAAAAAATATCATTACGACATGAACATAATTCTCCACAATTTGTATTTTTACTTTGAATCAAAATTAAAAGTGCTTATATGAATTTTTATGGCTTCAATTTGATAAAAGAAGAAAAACTTGAAATTTCATTGCCACATTTGGCCCAAAAGTGTAACCCATCTTCATGCATTCACCCCATACCACCCTAGCCTTTTCTACTACTTCAATGATCTTTTCTATGGTTTGTTTATTCCATGAGGACTTTCTTTTTTCTTTACTACAATGGTTCCCCAGGGTTAAATGGATTGTAATTATAAGGAGACAAAATATGTATTCCAGTCACAAATAAACAATAAATTTTCTTCATATTACAAAAATTTTCCTCCAATTATACAAGAAAATAAAGGTTGTCTCCTATTCCTAGAAAAAAGGACAAAAATTGTCTTTCAATTTAACAAGAAGATAAAAACATTTATTCCAATTTCAATACAACACAAAATAAACTTCCAATTCCTTAACAATATAATAATTGTGTTGAAATTACTCAAATTTCCTTCTAATTATAGAAAAATGGTATTCTAGTTACATAATAAGACAAAAGCTTGATTGTCATAAAACATTTGAAAAAAAAATCTTTCCAATTACACAAAAACTCATACTAAGTCATGCTAATATTTTCTACACTTCTTTTCCTATTTTCTAGATTCGTGATCAGATGTCAAGTGAGTTTCAATAAAACCAGGATAACGAAAGTATAAAAATTGCACACATGTTCCCAACAATGCATATGTCTTCTTAGTACTAATGCCCATAGCAATAACTACCCTACCTACCTTCCTCTCTTGCCTTCTTGTGTTAGCTTAGAAATTGTAGGGCCATCCACATTTTATATAATATGTGGCTACTACTATATCTATCTCCCTCCCACTATCCTTTAACTCTCCCTCTCTCCCTCTCTATCTCTCCTCCCGTGATCACTGTGCCTACTTCTCTCTCTCTATTCCCACTCCATATCTATCTCTATCTCCCTCTCTCTCCCCTTCTCTCTCTCCATCCACACATATCTCTCTCTCTCTCTCTCTCTCTCTCTCTCTCTCTCTCTCTCTCTCTCTCTATGTCTTCTTCTAATATCTCTCTACTCTCCCAATCTCTCTTCCCTCTATGTCTCCTTCATTCTCTCTTTATTTCTCTCCACCCCCCACTCTCTATCTATTTATTCACATTTGCATACTTTTCTATGTCTCTCTATCTTTTATTTCCTCTTTGATCTGAAAATTGGGAACTTAGGCATTTTGTCTAACTTAAAAGAACCTCTCCCACTTCCAAATCTTAAATATTCCCAACTCACAAATGATTAACCAATGCAGAAGTAAATATACTTGAAAAATAGGTGTATGCTTGTGTTTATTTTAAACTATTTATGTGCTGTAAATTGATGTGCCCAAACTGACATATAAATACATATGGTAGTAAGTAAAGCAGCAGATACAATGAAACAGCAAGAAATCACACATAACAGCAATATTAATTAAGATTTCGCCCAAAACTGTTCAACTACATCTCTGTGAGCTCTAGTCAACTCAACTAGGCTCTCTGGGATTATGAAAAAGTCCTTTTTACAAGCTCTTGGCTAAAATCCACCATTTTACACAGAAACAATCTGTGTAGACACCATTTTATTCCCAGCTCTTTAAGCTCTTGGCTTTCTGGCTCTCGGTTCTCACTCTGACTCTCTACTTTAGTTCTGGCTCTTGGCTCTGGCTTTGGCTCTGGGCTCTAGCTCTAGCTCTTGGCTATGGCTCTAGCTCTTGGCTCTGGCTCTTGACTCTGTGTTATAGACATATTTGGGTATTGCAACCCCAATCATATATGCCAATAAACCAAGGGCTCTTTAACCTCTAAAAGTGTTGTTTCATACCCTAAAGGATCATGGTCAATTGATTACATCATTTCCAAGAAATTCCACTTGAAAAACCACTCAGAACTGGCCAAAACTGGACCATAATGACTGCTCCATGGTCAAGGTGTAATGTATACTGGCTGCTACACTAGCCAAGTGTAATGCATACTGAAAGAGCCTTATGTGGGGTGTGATGAGCGAGAATAGACAAATTGCAGAGACAGTTTGCTAAGTGGAAACCCAGGGAATGTTCTAGAAACTTCTCATATGACACTTGCCTCTCTAAATTCGCCTAGGGATGAGTAAGAGATCAAAGAAATCTCCAAGTGGAACCAAGAACTATTAGTGGAATCACACTAATTAGAAACACAGAGCTAAATCACACCCTTGTAGGACATCTATATATGGATCCCTCATCTGAGAGATCTAGAGGCTAGAATTTTGTAATTTGTAAGGAAGCGTTGTTGGTTTCTCTTTGAGAAGGAACATTGTATTGGTGGGTGATCTTGCTTTTCATGAGGTGAAGAGGGCTTTGATGCTAGGAGGATGATGTTGGATTAGACAGCTGGGTTGTAATCCTCTCTTCTACTATTAATAAAGCTATTTGAGTTTTCCTCCATATAATTGTGTATTTGTGAATCTTGTTATTTGTGAATACAATTGTATGGTCAGTGCATTTATGATTCTACATTGTTTATAGTATTATAGATCGAGATGCTTTGATAGTGTTTTGTTGCTTTGCCTCTACAGGTATTCTCTAAAGTGGGACAAGTAGGAGAGAAGTGGCAAGATATATCAAGGGAGAGAGGAAACAAGCAAGGAGCCAAGAGAAAGATTTAGGTTGGTGCTCTTTACTTCTCTCTTATCTATCATACATAAAGGAAATTGCAATTTGCTTTGATTGTTTGTTTCTAAGATAGCTACCCAGTTTAGTGGGATTAGAAGATCAAAAAGGCACTAGTTTCCTGGAAACAAAATGGCGACCATATTGGGGAGCGATTAGTTGTTTGTTTTTTATTGTTGTTTGGTTTATAAACTACAGATGGAGCCTGAAATGAGCTGGTTTGCCTTCGAACTGATTTTTCTATGCAACTGCAAAGTAGATGAATGTTGCTTCAGTCAATCTCCAGGTTGCTTTATGAACTAAACATCTAACTTGTAAACATCCTAAGCGCCCTTGTGGTAGCTCAAAAACCTCCTAAGATCATACCCCTGTACTTTGTTTTTACTGTCTATCATAGCTCAGCCTAAATCACTGAACTTAGCTGCAAATTTTGAGAAAAAACCAAGCTCAATTTCGTTCCCTGGTCCATCACACTGTCTGTAACTGGAAACCTGTATGCATTTCACCTCCCATGTGTTGCAGGTGAGATGCATCCCTATTTCCCTTAAGGACAGGTGAGATGACTGAATGATACTATTTCTCTCTTTGAAATTTGGTTTTTTCCTCCTTGTTTTCAGCTCTATTTAGTAGTTTTGGTACTCATGATCAGTATATCATTGTTGAAGCCTCCTTCCTTTACATTATTCAACCTCCACTAATTAGGATTTGTGAATTTCTTTTATGTACTTTTCATCATTTATATTCCTCCCTCGTCAAGAGTAGCTTAATCGAACTGTCGTTTTTTGATGCAAAAGTTTCGTAACTGTCATTTTGAGTCAAAAAGAAGAGTATCGCAAAGTCTTCCTCCTCTAGATAATTGATTGTACTTTTGTCATTTTATTTGATTTGAATTTTCAATATTTGAAGTGTCGAAAGCAGTTTTCCATTCGAAATCAAAAGTGTCGTTTTAGTCTTCCTTTCATTTTGAAAAGAAATTTTTGAAGTGTCGCTTTGAAAGAAATAGTTTAGATCTATACTTAGCTTTTCTTTTTGGCATTCTTACTTTAAGGAAATGGAAAAAAAAATACATGCATGTGCATTTACATTTAGACTTCATGTGGAAAATGACTTAGGAAAAGTGCATTTAGTGTGTTCTCTCTGCTCTCTGTTGAAAGAATCATAATTGTCTTTCCTTAGTAGCTAGGATTTTCATTGCTAAAAGAAAATAAACGATTGTTTATCATTTTAGATTACATATTTAGGAATTTTACATCTACATCACACAGTGAACCTTGAAAGACAAACTTCTAAAAAGATCAACTCTAAAATAAACCTCAATGAACATAAAAATGCTTTGGAACCTAACGCAACACATCTAGAAGTCTAGGCTAGAGACGTGTTCCGGTGTTGTAAAACCTGGTAACTATCATTTTCATTGAAGGTTGGCTGATTCCTCCTCTTTGATACAACAAGTACCAGTACGGACTTGTGCTCCCCATACCATCGAGTATATATTGGGAGACCACAATAGGCTGATATCCTTTATCCTTAGGAAGTTGTGTTTGCCGCCCTATCAATCGCAATGCACTGAACACAACATTCGAGAAGATTGAATACTGTACATAAAGTCCTTGGTAATTTCTCTTGAATTTACCACCAAGGTGTATATTGCAATTTTGTGATTGGTTTGGTAATCCGTTTGTCTAGATTTCCAGAGTAGTCACTTTCATTCCTTTTCGACTCCTTAAAAGAAAAGGTCCATCTGAGCACTTGTCACTTCAGAATCATTAAAAATAGAAGGTGACAAGAGTCATCTTTAGCTTTTTCTAGAGTCTTAAAAATTGAAAAATAAAAGTTGTGTCAAAGCGTCATAAAATTTATTTAATTCAGAATAACATCCTTGTTCCTTTGTTGATCTTAGGTTGAGCTAATGGAGTCCACCAGTCAAGGGATCCCTCTTGGAGGGAATCTTAGTCCTTTCTCTTCTTGGGGAGATATTGGTGCTCCATGTATGGCTACAAATGGCCTACCAATTTGGCTTTTCTCAACCTCTTTCGTTCAAAACATCGTAATTCCTTAGCAATCTAATCAACAACCAATTGATACCGAAAGTGACCATTCACCTTCTACTTCATTTTTTTCTCCCTCCCCTTCTTCCTCTTCACTTGGTGAAACTAGTGATACTAAAAACCAAGTGGTTGTGAAGAAAAAGAAAGGGAAAGAGAAGAAGAAGAAGAAGTCAGTTAAGCAAGGGGGCAACAATGAATTATCTGGTGAAAATCCACACATTAAAACCCCTAAATATCCTTGTCTAATGTGCAAAGGAAACCATTTTCATCGAGATTTTCCTTGCATTCCGTGAATCTTGAGAGAATGGTCTCCCCGTTTGCATCGTCTAGTGTCATCATCCTCTGGTGATCATGTTGACAACACACTATCAACTAGTGAAAATGAAGTTCCTAGACAGAAAGGAAAGGTCAAAATTCCATGTCAATTATGCGATGAATACCACCACCTTTGCCAATGTCCTTTTTTGGATTAGGCCAAGATAATATTGCATAACCATCCTACTTCACTACAACAACGTCCACCTGGATATAAGAAACTCTTACCAAGTCCATCACTAGTTGAAAACCTGACTGATGTAACTCAACCATTGGTCGAAGTGCCTATCATTGAAAGTAAACCTTCTGAGTCCATGCTAGACCAAAGTCAATAGGTCAAGATGGCAGCCAACCCAATCTTTCCTTCAGAAGGTCTACCTACAGATGATACAATTTCCAAAGAGAATTAGAACAATATTGTCCAAATTCATTTTGTTAATACAAAGTCTGATGAACCTAGGGGCAATCCACCCTTTCCTTTACAATAGGAGGAAAGTTCCCTAGTTCAAGAGGTTCATTCCGCCATTTATTTGGTACCCCCTCTAAGTATTCTAGTCATTTCCTTCGATTGGAATTAACTAGCGAGACCCTGCCTTCCATCTAATGTGCCATTCTGAATCATAGTACAAATTTACAAAATGATTGTGTCTGGAACTATCATAGATGAAGGGGCTTCAGTGAGTATCCTTTCCTCAACTGCCTTGAAAGAGCTTGGTTCACCATTTCTTTTGCCTAAGAATCAAAATTTGTAAGGCTTCAGCAAAGGAACCAGTCGACTGTTAGGGATCCTTCCGAAGTTGCCAATAACTTTGGAAAGGAAAACTATTCACTTGAATATGATGGTAGTCAAACGGCCATTATGTTACAATCTACTCCTTGGGCGTGACTATTTTTATAGCATGGAAGCTATTGTTTCCACACTCTTTCGAGTAATGTGTTTCCCGCATGAAGGCAGAATGGTACAGCTTATCGACCAACTTTCATTTCCAAGTTCAAATGCAGCTACAAGTCAAACATCATCCCTAAATGGTTTCTTTGTGTCAAGAATGTCTCTTCAACCTTTGGTTCATCCACCTAATTACCGTGAGTAGTCCAGTGAATGTAACGAAGCTTAGGGGGCATGCACCCTGTTCTGCTTCCGCAGGCAAACCTAGTTAAAAGGATAGATTTCCTTGTAGGTTATATTATCGGTTTGAAACACCATTTCCTTGGAGGTTATGGTATCAGCCTAAAACAGGATTTCCTCGTAGGTTATGTGATTGGAAGCTCACACCATTCACCTTTGTCTATTTCGATGGACAGAGCCAAGGAAGTGTTTTGTCTGCTCCGTGAACAAAACAGTCCTACTTAAATGCAGGGACTTCCATATGGTGACTTGGAAACTCTCTTCTTTTCAATACCTGGGGGCATGCAACCCTTTTTATGCAAGCAAAAAGTGGCCAGTTCCATTTTTTAGCTTTTTAGCCTTTTAGTTCAACTTCCTAGGTTAGGTCATTGGTCTGATCACCATTCACCTTTGTCTATGGCACACAGACAAAGCAAAGGAAGGGTCATGTCTAGGCGAAAGACAAAACCATCCTACCTAATCTCAGTAGTTCCTTATCTTTTAGTATAGTTAGCTTTGTAGTGTGGTCATTTCTAGCTTGTATAAAAAGGCAATGAGCAAAGTTTTGCATGGTGCAAGCTCGCTAAAAAATAAACCTACTAATAAGAGACATCTTTAAACAACTGGCATGAGCAATGTTTCTGTAAGGTTCAAGTTCATTAAAAAATAAACCTACCATTGAGCATATGTTAACGCAAGGTTCAAGCTCATTAAAAAATAAACTTGCCTTCAATAAACGACCTCTGTGATTGCATTGCTATCAGCCTTTTGAGCCTTGGTTGTGTTCCTACCATCACCTCCATTCTTTTGGCTGATCATATGCTTCCGCTTGATTGTTTACCCTTTTTGAGGAACAGCTACGATGAGTGGTTCTGTTAGCCACCCTCTTCACACTACCATGTTTTGATGAGTTCCAAACTTACTTGGAACCAGTTGCTACCCAAAAACACCACTCACTCCTCAATAATGAGTCTACTTTAAACTCTTTTTGGACTCGCTAAATATGAAAATATTGTCAAGAAATTGGCCTCTCTAGCTCGCTAAAGTGATTGGAAGTGCCATCCCTCTTGTATTTTAATCCTTTTGGACCTGAGGGGTTATCAAACAAAAAGATCCAGCGCTTGTCTTTTTAGGCTCACTAAAGCGATCGAAAAGTCATCCCTTTCGTATTATTTTAAACTTTTTCAGACTTAAGGGATTATGCTACGAAAAAGGACTGCTGGAGTTTCCTTTTCATCCCTTTTCAAACTCTCTAAACATGAAAAGGATCGAGTTGTCTTTGTTGTTAAACTTGTTAAAGCAATAGCGACAAACTTGTCCATCCAGAAAAGAATGAGTTTCACTGTCACTAGGCTCGCTAAAACATAGCGAGAGGTTTGCCCGAAGGGCAAATTATAGAACAAGAATATGTTATCCTCCTCAAGCTTGACAAAAATAAAGAGGTACTAGTCAACAATGACTGGGGAAAAAGGGAAGAAAACTTAAAGAAATTTATTGGTAGCAGGTCGGTCTTGAACATGACACTTTCACTCCATCACCATGATTGAGTTGGGTTGGGTTATTCGATTCACCGGTCATATCACCATTGGTCCTCCATACCATCCATCTTTTGCAGTTAACGCTACCAATCCATCTCAGTGTCGCCAACATGTTCAATAGAATTCATTTAGAGAATTCACCATCTAGCTAACGCCTCATCCACTACAATACCTTCACCCTCCAGTTTTCATGGCCGCCATTCCTGAACCTTGTATCATCAGATCATTTTCACCTCTAGAAAATCATTTGCTTCATTTCATGTCATAGATGTGGGATACATCAAGGCCCTCCTACAATGGGTCACTTCTTGTTGACATCAACTCATTATCCAAAAATTTGACTTAGAAACAACCCTTTCAGTACTTTGAAGCTTGCATGCCTCAATTGTAAGTTTCTCACTTTTGGCAACAAGTTTACATCAATGGCCTTTGACCGAAATATTTTGTGTGGTGTTTGACATTGACTCATATATTCACACCACATGGATTGTACTGTAGTAACTTGAGGGTCATTTTCATTATCAGTGATTCCTCTCATGCCTATTAATAGCTTACATCATTAGCTGGTAATCAAGTGATGTCTTTCCATGTTTGACTGCAAAACATCTTATCACATGGATCAACTTGTACATCGGGTGAAGATTTAATGAGTTTGAAGACCCCAGATCTAGTTTCATCCATCCGGGATGCGATATATTCAGGAAATTAAAGACATCAAATGTACACAAAAGCTACAGAGATGATCATCCAAGCTAAGGGATGATGACTCTACATATAAAGAATCACCAGTCTACAATAGCAGACGATTATCTGTCCTATGTACATGAAAATGAATTTATAAAGCTGAGCATGGGAATGCCCACTTTAGCTAGATCATGAAAATAACATGATGATGATGTATTGTATTGTATCTCATATAGGTCACCTTCCAGCTCAAATACCTTGGATCCTCATGACAAACCATTTCACCTGACATCAAAAGATTTACGGCCTCATGCTTTAGGGGGCAACTGTTGTAGACATATTTGGGCACTGCAACCCCAATCATATATGTCAATAAACCAAGGGCTCTTTAACCCCTAAAAGTGTTGTTTCATACCCTAAAGGATCATGGTCAACTGATTAGATCATTTCCCAGAAGTTCCACTTGAAAAACTACTTAGAACTAGCCAAACCTGGACCATACTCACTGCTCCATGGTCATGGTGTGATGCATATTGACTGCTACACTAGCCAAGTGTGATGCATATTGAAAGAGCCTTCTGTGGTTTGTGATGAGCGAGAATAGACAAATGGTAGAGAGAGTTTGCTAAGTGGAAACCCAGGGAATCTTCTAGAAACTTCTCATATGACACTTGCCTCTCTGAATTTGCCTAGGGATGAGTAAGAGATCAAAGAAATCTCCAATTGGAACCAAGAACTATCAGTGGAAGGACACTAATCAAAAACTAAGAGCTGACTCACACCCTTGCAGGACATCTATATATGGATCCCTCATCTGAGAGATCCAGAGGCTAGAATTTTGTAATTTGTAAGGAAGTGTTGCTAGTTTCTCTTTGAGAAGGAACATTGTATTGTTGGGTGATCTTGCTTTTCATGAGGTGAAGAGGGCTTTGATGCTAGATTAGACAGTTGGATTGTAATCCTCTCTTCTACTATTAATAAAGCTATTTGAGTTTTCCTCCATATAATTGTGTATTTGTGAATGCAATTGTATGGTCAATATATTTTTGATTCTGCATTGTTTATATTATTATAGATCAAGATGCTTTGATGGTGTTTTGTTGCTTTGCCTCTACAGGTATTCTCTAAAGTAGGACAGGTAGGAGAGAAGTGGCAAGCTCTATCAAGGGAGAGAGGAAACAAGCAAGTAGCCAAGTGAAAGATTCAGGTTGGTTCTCTTTGCTTCTCTCTTATCTATCATACATAAAGGAAATTGCAATTTTCTTTGATTGTTTTTTTCTAAGATAGCTACCCATCTTAGTGGGACTAGCAGATCGAAAAGATACTAGTTTTCTCGGAAACACTCTGGCTTTTTGGCTCTAGCTTCTTTGGCTTTTTGCAACATTCAACTCTTTGTCTTTACACTTGATCTTCAAGTGACCCCGAAGGATTCCTCAATTGCTCTGCGTAGTAGCTTTTTTCTCTTCTACTCCTGCCTTTGCTCTCCTTCTTCCTCTGCTCTCAATCATGCTCCCTAGCTCTTTTGAGGCATCTTCCTGGTTTTTTGGCTTCCTCGATCATTTCTCTGCGATTCATTCTCCCTTTGCGGCTCTATCACTTCAAAGTTCATGATTGCCTATAAAAACACCTGTTGCAGCATGGCATGATGATTAGGAGCAGTTACAGAAGGAATCAGGGCCATTTCATAGGTGAAAATATGAAAAAGGGAGAGAATCTCATTACATGGAGAATGTCTACAAAAACACTATCGGGTGTGATTTGTGGACTTGAAATCCCATTCAATCACCCCTAAATCCCTATCAGGTCCACCATTAGGTGTGATATCACATCGCATTAGTGATTGGCCAAAATCCCAAATACAGGGGAAAACCTTCAGAAACCCGAAAAAATCCTTCTTATCGAACTTGAAAACTTATTGCATCCCCCCTATAATCGTATATGATCTTCCTTTGGCTGCTATCACAATCTCCACCATCGATCTAGGTGATCTTCGTTCCAATAGTCATCATGCAATTTTTGGCAGCTTAGGAGTACAAAGCTTACCCACCCGAAAAGGCAGTTTTCCTCTCTCCTCCGCCAGCCACGTGTCGACCAGTCTATGGGATCGAGTGGAGCCAACCCAAAACTGTTTATCACTTGAGGCCCACCCGAAATCTGCCTTTACGGAACTCAAATTCTGTTTAATCATGTTTATAACTCCCCTTTGGGTTCGGTTTATCACTTCGAGCATTGTTCCTTTGTATTTTGGTTTTTACATCGAAATGTGCTAATACACAGAAAATCTGAATTCCCACGTTTCAAAATTTATGAATTTTGCTTATGAAATCCATTAGGTCTAGTAATCTCCAATCGCCTATTTAATCTTTTCCATCTATTCATCTCATTATCTGACAACTGAGATTGCTCATCATGATCGCTATCACATATCGTGTCACACATGGCCTAGGCGTTCTGTTCATTGCCAATGCCAATTCGTCGATCCGATCCTAGGGGATCAGCATATCGCATGATCATAATTGCCAATTCCAGGGTCCCGATATCGCATACAGGCCTGTCTCCAACCCGATTGATCGGATCGGTTGATCAAGGTTTCCTTCGCGTCTGCTTAAATCCGGCCTTTGCCTTTTTCCAATGTGATTTCCCTTTGTAAGGGTATTTTGGCCATTTTGAGGTGTTTTTTTTGCCTCTTTTTCCAAAGAACAAAGGGCATATTCTACATGCGATGACTTCTGCATCCTAAGTCCATTTTAGCCCATTCAAGTTGTAGTAGATACAAAGGGAAAAGATCTCTACAATGGGGCTATTTCTAGGAACATCCTTGGACTTTCATTTTCCTTTGTGAGGAACACTTAGTCTTAGGAGTCCATCCAAAATCCATTTTGGTTCACGCCTTCCCACTAAAAGAACTTTTGGTCTCCAAAAGACTAATATACTAGTCTAAATAGTAAATGAGAGTAACAACACCCTCTTCTTTCAGCCTCCATACACTTCCCTTACATAGTGCCTCTAAACAAAAGCCTTTGACCACTCTCCTTTCTAGATGTGCTGGTTCTCCTGGGAAGAATTGCCTTCCTTCTTGAGCTCATGCAGAACTTCTATTGAAATGGTCATAGGAGGTAGTTTGAACTCTTCTGCCTTGATCATTGAACCAAGGTGGCTCAAACTAATGTGAAGTCATCTGCTCCACAGAAATTTCATTTGTACCTGTTTGACAAGCTATTAACAACAAAAGAAATACAAACAACAACTGGATGGCCCAAACATCTGCTTCAACAAAAGAAATAGATTCCACATCTTTGTGAACACCTCCATGTTTTACATTTGCATACAAATGATGGACTAGATAACAAGCCCACAAAACATACCTTTAAATGAATGACCCTTCAAGTCAAGCACGCAGAAAAAGACCATTAGGAAACTTTTTCAAAAGATGAAACACTTCATCATTATCTCCATTTAGAGACCAAGTTAACTTCTCCCAAGTCAACATGGCATCACATGCATGTCAAAGTAATCAACCTTGCAAGTTAATTACACATACATGTTTAAATGTAAGGAAATCATCAACATCCTTGTGTTCATGCATCTCATGCTCATCCATGCATTTCATCCTTCAAATTTCACTTAAGCACATTGTACTTTTGAAGCTGAAATGAAATATAATGTAGATGCATCAATAGACAGACAATCTTAATCGGATAAGAATTCTACCCATTTCTTACCAATCCCTTCCAAAGGTACTACATTTGTCTACACATCAGCATCATCATGTGAATCATCCTGAGACACATCATCCATGCAATATTCCTTTCCATGCCTGCCATCTTCTCTTTCCACTTTCTTCAACTTTTGTGGAAGCATTTCCAGATTCAAAGTCCAACATTTTGCAACAAGATATCCTTGCTTATGGTAGTAAGTGCACTACATGTGCATCCTCTTGACAACATGATTTGCCTTGTCTAATGGACCTTTGGCTTCTTGCTTCTTTTCATTCAAAGATTTCCTGTGTCTGGCCATTCTCTTCCAACATCTAGAAACATTATGGTTATCCAAACCACAAAAGGAACAAGCAATTATTTTCCCATCTCTATGTGGAAATTTATCATGCTTTTCACAATTAAAAGGAAAATGTTTAGAATCAGATTTATACCTGCCTCTTTCACCTTTATTGCCTTCATGAGGAGGTGAATTGAATGAAGAAGTGGCTCCCTTTGGAACACCACCAATCTCTTCAAGGCTGTCAAAGTCTCCCCAAATATCTAGTTCAAGTGTGTGCCTCTGAACACCTGCATCCTACAAATGATGTTTCAATCTATTGCATTCTTCTTGAATACAATCTCCACACTCTGCAATGAAAATTCTTCTTGGAGCTGTTTCAGTGGCCTTCATGGTAGCTTTGGAACACTTTCCATAAGACTATCCATAACCAAGACCCAAATACTTAGGCCTTTCTCAACCATTATTGGTTCAAGAATACCTTATGCATGCTTTCCCAAGCCCTTTCCTTCATAGCCCATCTTGGACATTATCTTGGAACCTATGTCTTTGGTATGTTTTTCAAAAGAACCAATATAAGAATTCTTAGAAGAATTTGAAGACAAACTAGAATGGTTTACCTCTTCTTCAAGCTGATACTTGACTAAGGCTTCTTGGGCAATGAAAAGCTGTGTTTCCAACTCATGCATCCTTCTCAGTTTCATATTTTCCATATGATGTTCCCTCTCCATTTCCTAGTATTTGTCAGGAAGCATCTGCTTCTCTTCCTTCATGGAATTCAACTTCTCTCGAAGTATGCTACTCTTTCTTCCATCCTCATACATTTCTCTCACCATATCCATCATGGTGTACAAGTCTTGCTTCATGTCCTCATCAAAGAGTCTTGTGATCAAGAAAGAAGAATTTGAGGACTCACTTGTAGAAGTAGTCATTATACCAATGAATAAAATAACTTCAAACAAGATTAATAAAGAGCTTATTCAAGCAACCTTTTGCAATAAACCTCTTGTGCTTCAAGGATTGCCTCGAGGTCCTTTGGGATAGGAGAATGCCTTCAACCCTTGTTCCTCCTTATCCTCCCTGGACTGCAAACTCACCCTATAGTCAGTCTGCAAAACAAGCATACAATCAACCTCTGACTATTTAAACACCTTTCAGACAAGTAATCTTTGCTCTGTCAATCAATCATTCTTATATAACCTTCTTGAGGGTGTGGTTAATCAATCAATGGCTCTGATACCATCTGATCTAAAAATGGGGCACTTAGGCTTCTTATCTAACTTACAAGAACCTCTCCCACTTCCAAAGCTTAAATATTTCCAAGTCACAAATGATTAACCAATGCGGAAGTAAATATGCTTGAAAAATAGGTGTATGCTTATGTTTATTTTAAATTGTTTATGTGTTGTAAATTGATGTGTTCAAACCGATATATAAATACATATACTAGGATCTCTGGGATTATGGCAAAGTTTTTCTTACAAGATCTTGGCTCAACTCCATTGTTTTACACAGAAACAATGGGTTTAGACTCCATTTTATCCCTAGCTCTTGAAGCTCTTGGATTTCTGGCTCTCAGCTCTCGCTTTGGCTCTTGACTCTAGCATTGGCTCTTGGCTCTGGCTCTAGCTCTTGGCTCTAGCTCTTGACTCTGGCTCTTTGGATCTGGCTCTTTGGATCTGCTTTCTACAACCTTCAGCTCTTTGGATTTTCACTTGAACTTCAAGTGACCCCAAAGGCTCCCTTAGCTGCTCTACGGAGTAGATTTTAACTCTTCTGCTTTTGCCTTTGCTCTCCTTCTTCCTCTACCCTTAATCGTGCTCCCTGGCTCTTTTGAGGCATCTTCCTTGCCTTTTGGCTTCCCTGGCCGTTTCTCTGTGACTCATTCTCCCTCTGCAGCTCTGTCGCTTCAATGTGCATCACTGCCTAAAAGAGCACCTACTGCAGTGTGGCATGCAGAAGGAATTGGGGTCGTTTCGTAGGTGAAAATACAAAAAAGGGAGATAATCTCATTATGCAGAGAATGTCTGCAAAAACACTATAAGGGATGGTTTGTGAACATGAAATCCCATTCAATCACCCCTAAATCCCTATCAAGTCTACCATTCGACATCATATTGCATCACATTAGTGTATTGGCCAAAATCCAAAATACACGGGAAAACCTTTAAAAACCCGACAAAATCCTTTTTATTGGACTTCAAAACTTATAGCATCAACCCTATAATCGTATCAAGTCCACCTTTGGCTACTGTCACAATCTCCATCGTCGATCTAGGTGATCTCCGATCCAATGGTCATCATGCAATTTTGAGCAGCTTAGGAGTACGAAGGTTACCTGTCCAACAATTTGGTTTTCCTCTCTCCTCTGCCAACCACATGTCGACCAGTCTACGGGATTGGGCAGAGCTAGCCCAAAACCATTTACCACTTGAGGACCACCCGAAATCTGCCTTTACGGAACTCAAATTCTATTTAATTGGGCTTCTAACTCCCCTTTGGGTCCATTTTATTGCTTTGGGCATCATTCCTTTGTATTTTGGTTTTTACACGGAAACGCACTAATACACAGAAAATCCAAATTCTTGGATTTCAAAATTTATGAATTTCGCTTATGAAATCTGTCAGGTCTAGTAATCACCAATTGCCAATTTAATCTTGGTTGTCTGTTCCTCTCGTGATCCGACGGCTAACTTCTCATCATGATTTCTATCGCATATTGCGTTGCACACGACCCAGGGGTTCTATGCATCACTGATGCCGATTCACCGATCTAATCCTTGGTGATCAGTGTATCACATGATCACAATCGTTGATTCCAGGGTCCGAATACCGCATACAGGCCTGTCTTCGACTCGATTGATCAGATCGTCTGATCAGGGTTTCCTCCACCTCTGCTTAAATCCGCCCTTTGCCTTTTTCCGATGCGATTTCCCTTTATAAGGGTTTTTTTTCCATTTTGAGGGTTTTTTTTTGCCTTTTTTTTTCAAAGAACAAAGGGCATCTTCTCCATGTGATAACTTTTGCATCCTAAGTCCATTTTAGCCCATTCAAGTTGCAGTAGATTCAAAAGGAAAAGATCTCTGCAATGGGTCTATTTCCAGGAACTTTATTGGACTTTCATTTTCCTCTCTGAGGAACACTTAGACTTAGGAGTCCATCCAAAATCCATTTTGGATGACTCTTTGTCTTTATCTCCCTCCTTATATTGTTCTTTTCCTCTAGCCCTCTCTCTCTCACCCTATTTCTATTTTTCTCCCTTTTCTTTCATCTCCACTCTCTCTGTCCCTATGTCTCTCCTTTTCTCTCACTCTCTATGCCCCCCTTTCTCGCACTTCTTGCCTCTTTATATCTATATTCTTACACTCTCTTCCTTACTATCTCTCTCTTGGTATCGACCTCTCTCCTCTCCTTCCTTTGCATCTCCATGCTCTCTCCTTCTCTCTCACTCTCTATCTCAACCTTTCTTTATTATTCCCTCTCATCTTTCTTTTATTCCACATTGTCTCCCTCCCTCTATCATCTCTAAATCTCCCTCCCCTCCTTCTCCCTCCCTTACCTCCCTCTCTCCTTACCTCTCAATTTATCCCTCCCCATTATCTATATATCTATTTCCATTTACATATTTTCCTATGTCTCTCTATCTCTTCTTCCTTCTAAGATTTTATCTCCTCCCTCTCTCCCTAACTCCCTCACTACCACTTTTCCTCTCTCCCCTATCTCTCTTTCTCTCTCACTCTCTTCCTCTCGCTCTCTCTCTATTTCTTTCTTAATTCCTCTCTCTCATGTTCCCTTTCTATACCCACTCCATTTATGTTAAGTCTCTACATTCCTCTATCTCTCCTTCTCCCTCACTCTCTATCTCCACCTCTCTCACTTGTATTCCCTCTTAATATTTCTCTTATTTCAACCTATCTCCCTCTCTCTCTCTCCTCTCTTAATCTTCCTCCCCACGTTTTCTATCTCGTTGCTTCTCTCACTTTCTCTCCGCCCCACTCTCTATCTCTATATTTCTATTTACATCATTTTCTATCTCTCCTCCCTTCTCCATATCTATATTACTCTCTCTATACTTATCTCTTAATCTCCCTCACTATCTATCTCCCTCTCTCCCCCATCACTCTCACTCTACACCTCTCACTTGGTCTCTTTCTATGCCCCCTCTCTCTATCTCTCTATTTCCATTTACATATTTTTCTTTGTCTCTCTATCTCTTCTTCCCTTTATATCTCTAGCTCCCTTCCTCTCTCCCTCTCTCTCTCTTTTCATCACTCATTCACTTTCCCTATTCCTCTCCCCAATATCTCCATCTCTCTCCCTCTCTATTTATCTCTCTCTACCTTTCAATCTATCTTATTATCTCTCTCTTATTCCCTCTCTATTCTCCCTCTTTCCACATCATGCCAATTCTATCCCTCCCTCCCTTATTTCCTCTCCACCCTCTCCATTTCTATCTCTATCTCCCTCTCTCTTTCCATCTTCCTCACTCCCTAACTATATTTAACCCTCTTTAACCATCACTTTCTCTCTATTTTCCTCTTCCTCTCTCTCCCTCTTTCTCTTCCTCCCTCTCTCTTCCTGCTAATTCTTTATATTTTTACCCCTCTTGGTATACTTATCCATCTCTCTACCCCACCACCCGTCTCTCTATATCTCTCCTCTCTTCTTCACTCCCTCTCTTTCTCTCTCACTAACCCCACCTCTTTATTTATATTTCTCTCTCTCCCCCCTCCACTATCTCTGATGAATCTCATCAATAGGTAAATTATATGGGCCTTAATGCTACTCTCTAGCTTATTAAAATAAACTTTTCTCACATTTCTTTACATATTTTATTATATTTTGCTTAGTGAGAAGGATAAAGGTGATATGTTATGTCATGTGGTCTAATGTGAATTAATTCTAGGATTTAGAGCATGTTTTAGCTAATTTAAGTGCAAGAACTCGAAGTAGACAAGTAAGAGGGAGTTTACAAAATTTGGTCTCCCTCCTTAACTCCTCAATCACTCGAAGATTCCTCCACTTGATCTCATAATGTAGGAGTTACAAGAAACCAAGCCCACCAAGTTCACTGGCAGCCATGCCAGTAATAGTTGAAGACCAGTTAATCTCAAGTTTGGAAGCCAAGCCTCCCTAACTTTAAGGAAGATGTTGGTAGCTTTAGTTGTATAAATAAGAAGGCCTAGGGCATCATTAGGATTGGACATTTTATTGTAGCCAAGAGGCAATTTAGAACTTAAGATAGTGTGACTATTATTCTCATGTTATTTTTGACATTTTGGTGATAATGGAAAGGGTTCCTTTCATCCAGCACTGAGTTGAATTAGAGGGATAAAGATCTTGGGTTAGGGCCCAGCCTTAGAAACAAAGGTTCCTCTTATTTTTGTACATGTATCCTTAGATTAGAATCATATATTAGCTATTGAATTTATTTCTATTTTGTTTAATTTTCAAGTCTGAATGCTTGGATAGTCTTTCTTCCATTAGTCAGAGAAGTAGATCAGTGTTATAGTAGTGAAAGAAAAGACTTCAAAAAATCTTGTGAAAGTAGTCTCATCCTTGTCCCCCTCATGGGATTATGATTTGAGGTCCCCACTCTCACAGCCAATAAAACAAAGTTACATTTTGGTTATTACATAGCTTAGGATTTCTTGTTGTTGTATACAATTGTTAATGATTTCTTAGAAGCACTTGCAATTATGATTGTGGTTCCTTAAGTTGTTGTAGATTAGAAAGAATTCCATTCCATATATTTGATCCACTAGCCATCGATAAATCAAGTTCTCAAATTCAACTCATATTATCCACATTTACATAAAGTTGTGCATAAATGAAGAAATGAATATGTGTTGTTGTAGGAATTGTTGATCTGTAAGGATGAAATCATTCCACCAGCCTCATCTAAAGTTTTCCCCACCTCTCGCCGAACCCTACCAATCACCAATTCAAATCTCTGTTTTGTAGCCACCTTGAGAAAAACAAACCATCCTGAAGAGGTGGGTTGATCCTTGGGTAGCATGAGCCTTCCTCGTAACTTATTACACCATCATACACCTTCCCAACACTTCCTTTCACCTTCCCTACCTTTCTACAACTTTTAGCGAAGCTTCCAGTAGTAAAATAGGAAATCCTATAGTAACTACAAGAAATCTTGCAGCAACTACAAGAAACCCTGTAGTACCCTGTTTTAGACTATTTTGGGCAGAAATAACGATCATAGCCTAGTGTAGGCCTTTAGCTTGACCTTCATACTCAATGCCATTTTTGACCCGTTTTCCCATACCTTCCTCCACTGTAAAAGATCAACTTGATTAGCTTAACACTTACATTTCTAAACTAAAAACCGAAAGACTCTTTTCTAAAATCTTTATCTAGTGCATGCATACATTAGGATCATTTCCATGCATACTTAGTTTAGATAACTAGATGATAGAATGCTAGGGTAAATTAGGTCTCTTCTAAAAGTAATGTGTGTTAATTCCTAGCTAGGTGATTTCATGTCATTTTCATAGCACTTTCTATTCAGCACATTAATTTCCTTAACATAGGCAAGAATTTACTTTTTGCATTAAATATAGCTTTACATTCACTATCAGTAGTCAACCGTCTTCTAGTCAATAGAAGATTGGTTTGAAAACCCCCAGTGGTATATCGCCCTTGTTGAGAATGACAAGAGTAGCGTGTTGCATCGTTGTGCATATAACACTTTCACCTCCAAGTTTGTATGAACATCGGGTTGATAAAGTAAATTTGGCTGCCCTAGGATTTGCAGCATCCTTGCTGCAATACTGGGGCTCATCACTTTTTAGAGTTGTTTCCGAGGAGGTGTCTAGGTAGATGTGATTTCTTCATTCCTTTTGTTTTTCATTGAATAGAATGTTGCAATTTATAGTTTCTTTCCATTCTACAAGTAGTTTCATTCAACAAATAGTTTCAATTTCTACTTTCTTTTGATTCTACAAGTAGTTCTAAAAAACCCTAAAAGAAAAAACAATTTTCTTTCATGCCTTGTAGGAGTAGAGACAACTTAGGAATTTTTTTGCCAAATACCCCCACACCTTCCATTTTATTCGGTGGTTATGAGCTAGAGGACCCATTAGGTGAACAACTAGAGGTCTTTGAAGATCCTATTGGGGATGAATAAGAAGAGACCATTCCAGCAATCTACATCATGGCTAAAAATAGAAATGGGACTGAAAACCGAATGGAGTTGAAAATAGAATTGAGGGTGATTTTCCCATAAGATAAACTAATGGAGATGCTAGGATGAAGAAAATAAGCTCCTTTTCCCTTCCTCTCTTCCATGTCTTAACCTCAAAGGACATTGATACCATTTTGTTTAAGTTTAATGTCATCTACAGAACTTATGATTATACCTCTAATGACCAGAAGTTGAAGTTGTTCCCATCTGCCATTAAGGATGAAGCCTTGCACTAGTTCATGGGTTTACCTCGGGACAACATCACTACCTCAGCTCAAATGCAACAAGCCTTCAACAAAAAGTACAGAGATTATTGCAAGTCCAAAGACACTAAAGAGGAAATCTTTAGAATGACCTTGGGACATGATGAATCTTTGGAAGATTATGAGGAAAGGTCCCAACTCAGCTACAAAAGGGCTAGATGCACCCTCAATCCTGAATCACTCAAGCTAGTCCTTCTTAGAGGGATTATAGAATATCTCCTAGAAACCCTAAACATGATGTTGGAAGGGGATATCTACAAGTTATCTTATGATGATATCAAGACAGTTTTCAAAAGTCATTTTAGGGCAGCCAAAAAGAAGGGTAGGGCTATTCAAGATTTGGCTAGTTCATCCTCCTCCAACACATCCATCAAAAGTGAAATTGGGAACATGTTTTAAGTCTTTAATAGTGAAATGATACATACCCTTGCTCTGCAAATAGACACCATGCAGATCAAGAGGACATAGGAGGAATCAGAAAGAGCCTTAGATGTCTTTTTCCATAGATGCACTAGGAGGCACCCTAAAAATGAATGTCCATTCAATCATATAGAGATCTGCTCTGTCTGTAAGGAGAACACTACACACAAAAGTGTCCTTCTCTGCCTTGATTGAAAGTTGTGTATCAAGGAACTGAAGGTCTGATTAAAAAACTCTGCTATATCAACCAAAGGAGACCTCAAGGACCTCGATCATACCAGCAGGTCATGCAAGGGGAATCCTATTCATATTACAAACCTAGCTAGAATGCATCCATTCCCCCTTGGTGTCCTCTTTCTCATATTTCATAGTCTCCACCTTCTCCCTAGTTGCTTTCACCTCAGTACCTTTCCCAACCTCCCAATCAATCATTTCATCCATATGATCCCCCAAAACCTCAGTGGAATAAACCATCATAGGGGTGGAGGCCCCCATACAATCAATATCCAGCCTTACTACCTCCACCTCCACCTCAACCACAACTCCTTCACCCTACTCCACCGAAGCAACCTTAGATGTCTGCTCAGCCAAATCCAAATGCGAACAACCAATAGGCACATTAAGTCTCTAGTGGAGAGACATCCTATCCTACCTATGTTGTGGAAATTAAAAATCAACCTTAGGTTTGGAAGACTACTTCGATATAATCAACCTCCATCTCCACCTGAGGAGATTAAAGAGAAAAAGGAAGAGAGTGTTCCTCAAACAAATCCACCTCCTTTTACTAAGATATTAATCCATACTAGCCAACACACCCCAGAAGAGACTGAACTTCAGGGTGAATTGAAAAAATTGTGTGTTAAAATCCCACTCCTCTAACCTATCAAGGATGTCCCTATCTATAACAATTTAATCAAGGAGAAATTATTCAAACATCCTCACAGGATAAAGAAAGACACCCTTACCATTATTTTCATTCGACAACTGTCTGACTTAATGTTGGGGAGAGTGATTTTCTAGAAGTATATAGACCCTGGAAGTCCTTTGGTAGATGTGCACATTGATGGTATCATTGTCCCCCATACCTTGATTGATCTTGGGGATGATATCAATTTGATGGATAAGAAGACTATTCTTAAAATGAATCTCCAAGGATCATTAAGGACGACCACAACAGGCTTGAAGCTTGCAGACAAATCCACAGTAGCTCCTGAGGGAGTTGTTGAGGATGTGATGGTTTCCATTGATTCCTCGAAATAGCCTACTAACTTCTTAGTTCTCCAACCTAATACCAAGTTGAATGGTTATTCTATCATCCTTGGAAGGCCATGGTTAGCCACTGTTGATTCTTACATAAGTTACAGGGCTGGGAATATGACCGTTAAAAATGGGATTTTTTCCAAACAATTGGCCCTTTACCCTCCTGCTCAACCATCTCTAGAGCATGACTTACCTTTATGGTTGGAAGAGGAAGAGGAAGACAAATTATACTCTTCGAAATCTTACCCAATATGTACCCTATATGCTACTATAGGAGGGGGGGAACTTGATGAAGATGGTTTTATTGATCAAATCCTCTAGAATCATGCCCCCACCACAACGTCTCATAATGAGTTAGTAAATAAAGATGAAGATAAACATTAGAATGATTTGTGCCTAGCTTAATAAATCCCTAGTCATGTCAAGATGATATAATTTGGTCCAGATATAACATTGAAAATCAACCCCTCTCTCTCTACACATCAGGAAAAGGGGTTATGTGACATGTTAGGAGAGAATATGGATGCCTTTGCCTAGATTTATAAGGAAATGAAGGGAATGTACCCTTCGATGTGTACTCACCACATTTATATCAAGGAAGGTTTCAAATCATTGTGCCAACCTTAGAAGAGAATGAATGCATCCCTCAAAGACATAGTTAGAGAATAACTACAGAAGTCATTGGATGCAGGGTTCATTTACCCCACCTCAAATAGTGAGTATGGTCTCCTCTGGTTCTAGTCCCAAATAAGAATGGAAAATGGAGGATCTGTGTGGACTGCAGAGAGTTAAATAAAGCCACAAAAAAGGACCATTTCCCTCTACCTTTCATTGAGCAAGTCTTGGATGGTCTTGCAGGAAATAAGTTCTTCTCTTTCCTGGATGGATTTAGTTGTTACAATCAGATCTAGGTCAGCCCAGAGGACCAAGATAAAACCACCTTCACTTGTCCTTCGGGTACCTTTGCCTATAGGGTCCTTCCTTTTGGGTTATGTAATGCCCCTGCCACTTTTTAGAGGGAAATCATGAGCATCTTTGCAGAGCTAGTCCATGACTATGTAGAAATTTATATGGATGATTTCAATCCCTATGGGTGTGATTTCCTAGAGGATGTCTCTAACTTGGGGAAAGTATTAAATAAATTCATTAAAATGAACCTATCATGTATTCCTCATAAGTGGGACTTATTGATCAATTCAGGGACTCTTCTAGGCCACTCAATAGCCCAAGAAGGATTGCAAGTGGACCCAAATAAAATTGTTATAATAAAGAGGGACCCTTTTTTATAAGAAGAGCTTCAGCGTAAATCACATGAAAAAGACATTTGTCGACGCGTTTCGAACCAACTAGTGTGGTTCATCGTCAAAAGCAGAGGGACCCTACTGCTCAAAAGCAGAGGGATGTCCAAAATTAGATGGATACTATAGGAGATTTGTAAAGGACTTCAACAAAGTATCCTCACTTTTGTTTGGAATATTGGCCAAGGACTCTGAATTTTTCTGGTCAAAAAGCTACAAAGAGGCCCTAGAAAACTTAAAGCACAAGTTGACTACTACACCCATACTCCAAGGCACAAATTGGACTCTTCCTTTCAACATCCATGTTGATGCCTATGCAAAATATATAGGAGCATATCTAGGCCAGATAGATGAAAAGTTGCCTTATGCCATTTAATTCATCAACAAAATTATGTCCAAGGATGAATTGAACTACAGTGTGATTAAAATAGAGCTCCTAGTTGTTGTCCATTCCTTGAATAATTTTAAACATGACACCATTGGTTACTAGACCTTTGTACATACTAACTATGACTCTATTAAATATTTGATGAACAAACCTGATGTGAATGCTAGAATTATTACATGGTTTCTTTTATCACAACAAGTTGATCTAACTATCATTGATAAGCCTAGTAGAGAAAACGCAGTTGCAATTTTTTTTTCTAGACTTGCTTTGCCTACATGTGAGGAAGGAATGTTTGATGATCAACTCCTAGATGAGAATTTATTTGTTATTTTAGTTCTCTCTCCATGGTTTGATGACATAGCCAACTACTTAGTGGCTACACAGTTCTGTCCAAATTTGTCTTCCAAGGAAAAGAGAAGAATTATATGAAAGAGTGCCCCATTCACTTGGATTGGGGGAAATCTCTTCAATATAGGCCCAGATTGAATTCTGAGGAGATGTGTGAGGGAGGAGGAGGTCTTTGAGATACTTCTAGCCTGTCATGATGGGCCTTGTGGAGGTCACTTTTCAGCCAAGAGTACAGCCTTGAAGGTACTACAATCTGGCAAATACTGGCCCACTCTCCAGCAAGATACAAAAAGATACACCACTTGATGTGATTAGTGCCAGAGAATGGGGAAACCTACTCCTAAGGATGAAATTCCTTTGTAACCTCAAGTGACTCTCGAGTCATTTTACAAGTGGGGCATGGATTTTATAAGACTCATTTATCGACCATTAGGGAAGAAAAATACATAATTGTGTGCACTGATTATTTGACAAAGTGGGCTAAAACCAAGGCTGTGAAGGTAGCAACAGAAGAGAAAGTGGCTAAGTTCCTAAGGGATAATGTGTTTTACAAGTGTGGGTACCCTAGTGAGCTAGTCACTGATCAGGGCCCTTAATTCACCTCACACTTGATTGAAAATTTCTTGAGTGAACATAAGGTCAAGCATAGGAAGTCAAATGCTTATCATCCTTAGGCCAATGGACAAGTATATAACACCAACAGAGCATTGGAAGGCATTCTCACAAGTTTTTTGAGTAGCAGCAAAACAAATTGGGTTTACAGACTAGTGGAGGCCACTTGGGCCTATAATACAACCTGGAAGACATCCACTGGCTTCACCCCTTATGACTTGGTCTATAGGAAGAAGGCTCTTATATCCATTGAGTTTGAGTACAAAGCTTTGAGAATGGAAGCACATTTGGATTTGGATGTTACAAAGGCACATCAAGAGAGGCTACTCCAACTCAATGGCTTAGATGAATTTACGATGCAGGCCCTCCTATACAAAAAAATTACTCAAGTACAAAGAAAGGTTTGGCATGACAAAAACATCAAAGGCAAAGTTTTTCGAGAAGGTGATTGGGCTCTCCTATGTGACTCCAGGTTCAAGGACTTGAAAGGAAAATTGTTGACAAGGTGGTTGGGCTCATATTTGATAGAGAAGTGTCATGACAATGGGGCTATGAAAATAAGGACCATTTATGAAGAAGGTATCCCCTTGTTGGTTAATGGATACATATTGAAAGCCTATAAAATACCTTTATTAAGGGAAGAGTTCATCAGTACCATCAGTAAAGGAAGTGAATGTGCTTGGAAGTGTCTCAACTTCCAGCTCACCAAATTCTTGAAGATTGTTTTATTTTTGAAAAAAATAAAAAAATAAAAAAACAATAAGGGCCCTAGGTGAAAACCTCTATGAGGCACCCAAGACCAACTTTTGGGTTGAAAACCTCCTTGAGGTAGCACAAGAGTGAAAAAAGGAAAATAAAAAGATCCCTCAATGAAAACCTCCCTTGAGACGCCTAGGGCAGGCAGATAGGTTGGAAACCTCCTTTGAGGTGGCGTGTGCATCTTTCAAAAAAAAGGAAGAAAAGAGAATAAAAAAAAAACAAAATGACATGGAAGGGACCTCAAACCTTCCCACTAATAAAATTCTATGATTTTTGCATGTTTTTAAAGGAAACAAAGGACTTAGAGTTCAGAGGACAAAAATCCAAGCATCACCCCATTCTTCCTCCATTCACTTCATATCTTCCATGCCTACTGTGTCTCCATCATCCATCCCCACTTCCAAGCATCAAAAACTAGTTTTTATGCAGTTTTTTGACTTCTACAGGGTTTCCTATAGTTACTACAGGATTTTCCTATAGTTACTACAGGAGTTTCCTGTATTACTACAGGATGTCCTAAAACACTACATGAATGAAATTCCGAATGGGAAATGATGATCCAGGCCCATTCTAGGTTAAAAGAGGGGACCATACACCTCACTATCTCTCACCCAAAACCATCTCATGACTGTACCACCCACTATAAAAAAACCACTCAGGAAAAAAATTAAAAAATAAATAAATAGAAAAAGAGAGTCTAAGGGTCATTCCATCATTGTCCTAACTCACCTACCACTCCATCTCCTCCATTTCCATCCTTCCACTCCTACATCACCACCCATTCCTCCTCTAAGTGAAAAAGGAAAAAAAGAAAGGTAGCTACATGATTTCTTGTAGTAACTACAGGAAACCCTGTAGCAGCTTGTGTTCTAATAGCAGAAGTTTCTCCATGCATTCCAATTCAACACCAAGGAAAAAAAAGAGCTCCAACACCCTAGTAGACATTATGGCTTCCATCCAGAGCTTAGAAGCAATAGTAGCAAGACCAAGCATATCCACAAAGCAACAAAGAGGACAACCACATCAAAAGGAAGAAATATACAGAAAAATTACCAAGGAAAGGAACTTACCCGAACAAAAAGAGGCACAACAGAGTCACCCTCCAACATGCAGCAACCAAGTGAAGGAAGGCATAGGTATGGTACCTCATCTAGATTATTCCCTATGTATGATATCATAAAAGTGTAAGAATATGAAAAAGTTTGATTTTATAAGTTAGAGGTGGCTAATTAACATGGCCACCCTCAGCTGGAAAACAAAAAGTGAACTCCTACTCATCTTGACACGTGGCAACATCACATCAAGAAGAATGAGTTGAAAAGGTGGTTGAGTTAGGTTGTGTGAGAGTGGGTGATGATTATGAGGGGAGGCCAAATGATAGAAAATAGTGGGCCAATGGTCCCAAAGAGGACGTACACTTCCTGCCAATACAATGCTCCAAGGAATCGACCCTGAAAATAAAATATTCCAAACTCTCATCCACCATTTGTTCATTTCAAGATTAGAGAGGACTGGGACCACCTTACAGAGCCATTGAGGATGAAAACCTATTTCAACCACCTACAGGAAATAGAACTACATGAGAAACTACAGGAAATGCAGGGAGCTACAGGAAACAGTGGAAACTCATAGAGAACACTGAAAGGGGGTGGCTAGGCTCTAGTTGATCATATATTCTCCTCATACAAAGCATCATAGTGAGAATTAGGTGGCCCATATCTCTTATGCTTTGAATTGATAGCTAGGAATATAAAAATATGAGTTTTTAAGTGATTACAGTGGGCCTAGAAGTTTTAAAATAATTGTGAAAAATTTAAAATTTTTGTGGAGATAGGGAGGAATTGCAGCCATCCATGACTATTTTAAACTCTCATTCACCCTAAAAACTAAGGTTTGTACACCAAACTCCCTAAAGTAAACCAACCAGAAAAGAAACATGACATGAGGGTTTAACAGAAGGGAACCCACAAACACATCTAAGATACACCTTCATCCCCCTGTGGTAGAAATATTTAGAAGGCATAACTAGTTGGGATTCTCTGAGCTGCTCAGAGGTTATTATGATGATGTAGATCAATAATTTTCCATGGCACTTAACCCCCATGCTAGGATCAATGCTACCACTCTGGTAAGAGGATTGTCAATTACAATTACTCTCGAAGTTATTAGCAGAATCACTACACTTCTTTAAGGGATGCCATGGAGGAAGGAGGATAAGGCTGCAAGCACTTTTGAAAATAAAAAATCATTCTTAAGAGATGAAGAGCCAATTGAGGTAAAAAGTGGGATAAGAAAGGAAATCCTTCCATACCCTTGGAATGAGGTGAGTTATCATATTCTCAAATATATCTGTTGTGAAGGCAGGCTCAATATAGTCTATGGCTATCAATTTAGACTCCATGAGTTGAGATTTGGGGAGGGGATACCCATTAAAAAACACTCAATATACCCTACTTCTTGTTGCAATAAATAATAGATTTGAGCCTAAATTTCCAAGAGGGAAAACATAAGCAATTGGACACCACAGACTTACCAGGCTAGTACTAGAGGACATCTTGAGCCAGTTAAGAATCCACATTCAATGGTCCACATTTAGAGACATGTACAAAGAGGTTGTGATTGAAGTACAAGCCCTTGAATATGATAGGGACAATACCTCTAGTGCTGAAGAGGAGGTAGAAGAAGATGAAGAAGAACCTGAAGAGGAAGAAGAAGAACCAAAGGAGGAAGAGGAGGCTAAAACAAAGAAGACAAGGGAAGAAGAAGCAAAAGAATAAGGAGAAGAGGAGAAAAGTGAAAAGAAAGAATAGAAGGAAGAAGCAAGCCCTGAGGAGCACACAAGGAAAGGGAGGAATCTCTAAGGTTGTCTCCTGAACCCACTGAGAGGGAGGTAGTTGTTGCCTTGACAACCCTAAGCAAACCTATCAAGTCAAAAGGAAAAAGATAGAGGTAGACTCCTCTCCATTTCCAAACAAGGGTGAGCACTAGGATCAAACAAGGGAAACCATAAAGACCCACCATGAATCCAATCATAATTGAGGGCTCACCAAAAGAGCAAGGAAATATAGCTTCCCTGTAAATAAAAGGTGAAGAGGGCACACCAAAACAAGCTTCCCCAAAGTCTCCCATCACCTAAGTTAGGTGGCCTATCACCACGTTAGAATCAGAAAAACAAGACAAGGCACCTTTGACCCCATTTCAAAAAGGAAAAAGCCTCTACAAGATTCTCACATAGTACTACAGGAAACTTTGTCAGCACTAAAGGAAACACATAAAAAGAAGCAATAAGGAAAGCAAGGATAGAGAGAAGGCAAGGAAGCAACAACACATGTGCAGGAGGGGGCGGATTCTCCAAAGAAATCTAAGGGAGAGTCCCAACACTTGCAAGAACTTAGCCCACAGTGCAATCTAAGCTCTTATTACAGATTCATTGAGGGAGGAAGAGTAATACCACATAAATTTTCCATCCCTCTATTATTTGAGGTTGATAAAGAGAGAGGAAGGACACATCATTGGATGCAAATTTCCAAATCAAAGAAGGTAGAGGATGTGGGCTAGATGGAACAAAAGCTACTAGAAATGAGCAGAGAGTTGAGTAGGATAAGAGACATGGAAAAAATTATGAGATCTCAACTAAAGGAGGAAAACACATGGCTAAGGATGCAGTTATTAGAAAAAGAGAGTCAATTGGCCACCATGGCAAGCCTCTCCATGGAGGCTCTCCAGTGTAGGATGCCACCAAAATCATATGCCTTATACATTAAAGATCAATGGTTGTAATTTCAGATATAGACACTAGCACAATACGAGACTATGCCTTTCCAAGACTATAGGTAGTTCATTGAGCTATGTGACAAAAGAACCATAGAGGATAAGGCCAATATATCTGAATTATACTTGCAAAAATTGGCCTTAACATAATTGAATGTGTGGGAACCCAACGCAAAGTTGGGGGACTTACAACTAATGGCCCTTGCATCATGGATGAGTCATGGGGAGGCTAGGGCTAAGGAGGTGAAGAGGGTGTTGGAAAGAGAAGAAAAAGAGCCCCTTTACATCAGAGAAGAATAGATAAATTCAATGGTTTTCATTAGCACCCACAAAATCATCATTAGCACCAAGAGACCTAGCTACACAAGAGCAAGCAAACACACATTTTGAGAACATCTTGATATTGCTGCAAAATGAAAGCCAGCAAACATGCCAAAGAAGATGGGGCACACTACCATACAACCTAAGGATCAGGGATTATCATTCCCGTGAATGGATGAGAGATTCACTAGAAAGGACCCCACTATATAAGAATGCACTACAGAGACTGAAAATCAATTGCATTTGTTTGAAACTCTTTTTACCCTTGTTATTGGGTATGCTAGAAGGTAGAAAGGAGGAATGTTGGGTTTTGTTATATTCTTTCCATGACTAACCTACGTAGTGAACTGGGGGGTTAGAGAGGGGGCAGAGCTCCCCCTTCATTGCGCCGATTGCGTAGTGGGGGATTCACAAGGGGAGTGGCTAGTCCCCCTCTATGGGGTCTGGGGCAGTACCCTGGGAATTTTTTTTTTCAACCCTATATTAGGTTGGGCAAACCTACCTATGGTTTTTAGTCCATGGTTTTGGACTCGATGGTTTTTGGTCCATGGTTTTGGATGCGATGGTTTTTGGTCCATGGTTTTGGATGTGATGTTTTTTTCCATGGCATTAGATGCTTCAACATGTATAAATATGTATTGTAACATTGAAAGGAGCATAATGAAAAATCAAGCTGATAGTCCCAGTTTTGGGAGCCAGTGGGAAAATCTCTGTGTATATGTGTTTTATGTGTTATGCTCTCGCATTATTTGTCTTCTATATTTTGGAATTCGTATGCAGGTAATTTTTGTATGGGGTTAAAACCTACATTTTGTATCAGAGCTGTTTTGGCTTCAAGGGGACACATTTGTTGCAAAGTACTTTTCCTTGGGCCTATGGAAGACCATGTTCAGTGGGAGATTTACGACATCAATTCTAGTGGTAAAAGAATATGGAAATCAGTGGGAAGATAGAGATAGAGAAATTTAATGGTTAGAGTTTTGATTTGTGGAAACTCAACATGGAGGATCTATTGGTGGATAAAGTGTAGGTTTTAACCCCATACAAAAATTACTTGCATATGAATTCTAAAACACTGAAAATAAACAATGTGAG
Source organism: Pinus taeda (assembly GCA_000404065.3). NCBI lineage: Eukaryota > Viridiplantae > Streptophyta > Pinopsida > Pinales > Pinaceae > Pinus > Pinus taeda. Next base: position 410,782 of record APFE030854585.1, on the reverse strand, counting down.
AGCATAACACATAAAACACATATACACAGAGATTTTCCCTTGGATCCCAAAACCAGGACTACCAGCTTGATTTTTCATTATGTTCGTTTCAATGTTACAATACATATTTATACATGCTAAAGCATCCAATACCATGGACCAAAAAAGCATCACATCCAAAACCATGGACCAAAAACCATCACGTCCAAAAAACATGTACGAAAATCATGCAAAAAACCATAGGTGGGTCCACCCAACCTAACATAGGGTCAAAAACCAAAAGTGGGGTTAAGGGTACGCATCCAACCCCCTATGACCCCCCCTACTACACAATTGGTGCAACGAAGGGGAGCTCTTCCCCTCCACTCTAACACCCTGGTTAACTACATGGGCTAGTCGTGGAAAGAATATAACACAACCCAACATTCTTTCACTTATTGTTTTCTTTCCATAGGGGGCCACAAGAGAGCTTAGTCATTTTTCCAGCCCTGAAATGCCCATTGTCTCTCTACACCAAGAGAAATTCTCAGAGATCACAGATTTTTTCAATGCAACTGCAATATTCTTCAAAGTGTCCACCTTTATGAGAAACACATTTATGTCTTCTATCATTTCCCTCAAAAAGTGATACTGAACATTAATGTGCTTCGTCTTTGAATGATATGCGGGGTTCTTTTCAAAGAAAATTGCACTTTGGCTATCACAGTCTATCCTTATAGCTCACTATACTAACCACATACTTGAACACAATCTCTACAACCAAACTGCTTCCTTACTTGCATGAGTGGCTGCCATGTATTCTACCTCTGTAGTTGATAGTGCCACTACAGATTGTTTCTTACTCATCCAACTAACTGCACCTCCAAATAGGTTAAACACATACCCACTTGTAGATCTTCTTTGATATAGATCTCCAGCCCAGTCTGCATCAACAAAGCCACGAATATCCAACATTCTGTCCAATCCTGATCTTCCTTGGTAGCACAAACCATAATCACTAGTGCCATGCAAATACCTAAAAACCCACTTTACTACTGTCTAGTGCTCCTTCCCTGGTTTTGACATAAGCCTGCTCAATACTCCCACTGCATGTGCAATGTCTGGTCTAATACATACCATTGCATATATCAGGCTACCGATTGCACTTGCATATGGAACACGAGACATGTCCTCTTCCTCTTCTTGTGTCTTGGGACACTGTTCAGCAGCTAACCTCACACCTACAGGAATAGGAACCTCCACCGGTATACTATCCTGCATATTAAACATCTGCAGTATTGTCTCAACATACTTCCTCTGGTTTAACCAGAGCTTCCTCTTTGCTTGATCTCTTTTAATTTCCATGCCCAAAATATAGTTTGTAGCACCAAGATCTTTTGTGTCAAATTTGGAGGACAATTGGGTCTTCAAGTCCTAGATAATTTCTTTGTCATTTCCAACCAGAAACATATCATCCACATACAAGACCAGATAAATAACATGGTCACCAATTAATTTAAAATACACACAGTGATTTGCTTTGCCTCTGGTGAAGCCAAGTCCCCATATAAATGTATCAAATTTTTGATACCACATCCTTGGTGACTTTTTTAACCCATACAGAGACTTCTTTAACTTGCATACTAGTTCTTTCTTACCCTTCACCGCAAAGCCTTCAGGTTGCTTCTTGTATATTTCTTCTTCTAGATACTATGAAGAAATGTTGTCGTCATATCACCAAAATCAATTCCTGACACCTGGGAATAGCCTTTTGCTACCAACCAAGCTTTGTATTTCTCCACCTTTCCTTTTGCATTTGTCTTCTTCTTGAACACCCATTTGATGCCAATGGGTTTCCTTATATTGCTTCCTTCATAGTTCGTGATCATTGTTAGTAATAGATAAAACAAAATTTGAACAAAAAGAAGATGGACTATACCTTTCTCACTTCCATCTTTCTCGAACTGATCTTCTCACACCCAGAGTTTGTGGCTCTTCATCTTCTGATTCCTCCTTTGCTGTAGAGTCTGATTCTTCCTCCTTAAGCTCAAACACTATCTTCTCAGGTTCCTTTAGTTGGACTTCATGTTTAATAACATATTTTACCTCTCTAAACACCACATCTCGAATGTACACAACCTTTCATGTGACTGGGTTCCAAAGCTTATAACCCTTTAAACCATCCTTATACCCAATAAAGATGCATTTTTTAAATTTACGATCCAACTTGATTCGTTTCTCCTTTGGAACATGTACATATGCATCACATCCAAATACCCTCAGATGTGAAAGAGAGGGTTTCTTACCAGTCCATACCTCTTGTGGAGTCTTATCCTCAAACATTGATGAAGGTGACTTGTTGACTAGATAACATGCAGTATCCACCGCCTCTACCCAGAATTCTTGTCCTAATCCGACACCACTAAGCATGCTTCTTGCCCTTTCCATCAATGTCTTATTCATTCTTTCTGCAACTCCATTTTGTTGAGCTATATATGGATTAGTCTTTTGTAGTGCTATACCACACTTCTTACAGAATTCTTCAAATTATTTGTTGCAGAACTCTCCACCATTATCTGTCCTCAACACCTTTATCTACTTCTCTGACTGATTTTTTACAAAAGCCTTAAATTCTTTAAACCTATCAAAGGCTTCATATTTCTTCTTAAGGAAATATATCCTTGTATTCCTTGAGAACTCATCTATAAATGATACATAGTACACAGAATTATCCAGTGATCAAACCTTCATAGGTCCAAACAGATCACTATGCACAAGTTCTAATATCTGTTTCGCCCTCTTACTACCAGAGAGGAAACTCACCCAATTCTACTTCCCATATACACAATTTTCATAGAAATCAAAATCCAGAGAGCTATTACTCATACATTCCACCATACCTTTACCATGAAGTATTCAAATGCCCTTCTCTCCAATATGTCCAAGCCTTCGATGCTACAACATGGTCTTCTCTCCAGAGACCACTAGATTTTTTGCTCCACTTTCAGGAACCACAGAACTATTGCACCCATAAATAATAGTGCTACCATGTAGCTTGTACAAATTTCCAATTCGAACTCCCCACATCAATACCAGTTCTCCCAAACCATTTTATAGGTATCCTTCTCAAACACTGTTTTTACACCTGCATCATCCATCTTGCTTACAAAAATCAGATTTCTAGCGAATGCAGGAATATGTAGAACACCTAAAAGTGTTCTAACCCTTCCACCTTGCAACTTCAACTTTACTTTTACGTGACCAATGATTCTAGCCTTCCTATCATCCCCTAAGAAGACATCACCACCATCATATTTCGCATACTCGTAAAACAACTCTCTATGGGGAGTGAAGTGAAAGGATGCACCTGAGTCAATCAACCATGCCTCATGATCTACATGTGTACTTGAAGAAGCCAAGTACACATCCCCACCTTCATCTGAGGCGGTTTTCGCCTCTGCAGAAAGAGCATCATCAGATCCCTTTCCTTTGTCAGGAGCTTTAGATTTATAGCTCCTTTTTTAGTGCCCTTCCTTTCTACATTTCCAGCACACCATGTTTACATCTTTTCCTAGAGATTTAGATCTCCCTCTAGATCTAGATCTCCCACTTAATGACTTATTTCTGTTTCTGTTTTGGGATTGTCCTTGTACAGACAAGGCATCACCATTCTGGCTCTCCATATATTTCCATCTCATCTCCTACATCAGCAAGGATGAGACTATTTCATCAAACTGTAAGGCAGTTGCATTGCTACCTATTGCAATAAATAGACTATCCCACGAATCTGGTAGAGAAGACAACAAATTGATGCACTTATCTTCATCTAAAATTTTAATATCAACAGACGCTAACTGACTTACCACAGTATTAAATGCATTCAGATACTCTGTCACTAAGTCTCCATCTTTCATCCTTAAGTTATATAGCTTTTTCCACAGGAACAGTTTATTCATTAGAGACTTAGATTAGTACAAAGTCCCTAACTTGTCCCACAAGGCCTTCGCCATAGCTTCCCCTAATACATTCAGCAATACCGAATCTGAGACACACAATCATATTGTGCTCTTTGCCTTCCAATCGAACTTCTTCCATTCTTCATTGGAAACTCCCATTGGTTTAGTACTCAGATCTACCATGATCCACTGATCTTTATCCACTAATAGATCCTCCATCTTGAGTTTCCACAACTCAAAACTTTGACCATTAAATTTATCGATCTCTATCTTTCCACTGCTCGCCATCTTATTTCACCACCAAAATCAATCTCATAGATCTCCCACTGAACAGGGTCTACCACAGGCCCAAGCAAAACCCCTCAGCAACAAAGGTGTCCCTTTGAAGCCAAAACTGCTCTAATACCAAATGTAGATTTAACCACACACAAAATTACTTGTATACGAAATTTAAAACGCAGAAAATAAACAATGTGAAAGCATAACACATAAAATGCAAATACACAAATATTTTCCCCTAGATCCAAAAACCGTGAATACTAGCTTGATTTTTCATTATGTTCTTTTCAATGTTACAATACACATTTATAAATGCCAAAGCATCCAATATCATGGACTGAAAACCACTGTGTCCAAAAAACATGTGTGAAAATCATGCACAAAACCATAGGTGGGTCTGGCCAACCTAACATAGGGTACAAAACCAAAATTTTCAGTGGCGTTGCCCAGGACCCCATAAAGTGGGGTTACAGGTATGCCTCAAACCCCCTATGACCCCCCCCCTCACCCCCACTATAGAATTGGTGCAACGAAGGGAGGCTTCGTCCCTATTGTCTAACCCTCTGGTTAACTACGTGGGCTAGTCGTGGAAAGAATATAACACAACCCAACATACAGATCAGCCGATCGTGGTAGATCCGGGTACTAAAGAAACAAGAGTGACTGATGAAGAATGGAAGAAGATGGATTGGAAGGCAAAGAGCACAATACGATTTTTTGTCTTAGATTCAATATAGTTGAATGTATCAGGGGAAGCTACGATGAAGACTTTGTGGGACAAGTTAGGGACTTTGTACCAATCTAGGCCTCTGGTGAATAAATTGTTCCTGCAAAAAAAGTTGTATAACCTAAGGATGAAAGATGGAGATTCAGTGACAGAGCATCTGAATGCGTTTAATATGATGGTAAGTAAGTTATCATCTGTTGATATCAAAATTTCAGATGAAGATAAGTGCATTAGTTTGTTTTATTCTATACCAGATTCGTGAGATAGTCTGGTTATTGCAATAGGTAGCAATGCAACTACCTTGTAGTTTGATGAAATAGTCTCATCCTTTCTAATGGAGGAGATGAGACGAAAAAATATGGAGAGCCAGAATGGTGATTCCTTTTTTGTACGAGGACTGTCCCAGAACAGAAACAAAAATAAGTCAACGAGTGGAAGATCTAAATCTAGAGGGAGTTCTAAATCTCCAGAAAAACCTGTAAAGGTGGTGTGCTAGAAAGCAGAGGCAAAAACCACCTCAAATGAAGGTGGGGATGTGTACATGGCTTATTCAAGTACACATGTAGATCATGAGGCATGGTTGATTGACACAGGTGCATCCTTTCACTTCACTCTCGATATAGAGTGGTTTTGTGGGTATGCGAAATACGATGGTGGTGGTGTCTTCTTAGGGGATGATAGGAAGGCTAGACTCGTTTGTCATGGAAAAGTAAAGTTGAAGTTCCAAGGTGGAAGGGTTAGAAAACTTCCGAGTGTTCTACATATTCCTGCATTAGCTAGAAATCTTATTTCTATAAGTAAGTTGGAAGATGTAGGTGTAAAATAGTATTTCAGAAGGATACCTGCAAGATGGTTCGAGGAGCACTGGTATTGATGTGTGGAGTTTGGACTGGAAATTTGTACAAGCTACAGGGTAGCATTGTTGTTGAAGGGTGCAACAGTTCTGTCATTCCTAAAAGTGGAGTAGAAAATCTAGTGGTCATTAGAGAGAAGACCATGTTGTGGCATCAAAGGCTTGGACATATTGGAGAGAAGTTCCTTTGAATACTTCGTGGTAAAGGTATGGTAGAAGGTATGAGTAATAGCTCTCTGGAATTTGATTTCTTTGAAAATTGTGTATATGGGAAGTAGAAATGGGTGAGTTTCCCCTCTGGTGGTAAGAGGGTGAAACAAATATTAGAGCTTTTGCATAGTGATGTGTTTGGACCTGTGAAGGTTCCATCACTAGGTAAGTCTATGTACTATGTATCATTTATAGATGACTTCTCAAGGAATACATAGATATATTTCCTTAAGAAGAAGTCCGAAGTCTTTGACAAGCTTAAATAATTTAAGGCTCTGGTGGAAAAACAGACAATGAAGAAGATAAAGGTGCTGACGACAGATAACGGTGGAGAGTTTTGCAGTAAGGAATTTGAATAATTTTGTAAGAAGTGTGGTATAGCACAACAGAAGACTACTCCATATACACCTCAGCAAAATGTAGTTGCAGAAAAAATGAACAAGACATTGATGGAAAGGGCAAGAAGCATGCCCAGCGGTGTCGGGTTAGGATAGGAATTCTAGGCAGAGGTAGTGGAAACAACATGTTACTCGGTCAACAGATCACCTTCATCAACGTTGGAGGATAAGACTCCACAAGAGGCATGGACTAGTAAGAAACCCTCTCTCTCACATCTAAGGATATTTGGATGTGATGCAAATGTACATGTTCCAAAGGAGAAATGAACCAAGTTGGATAGTAAATCTAAAAAGTGCATCTTTATTGGGTATAAGGATGGTTTAAAGGGTTATAAGCTTTGGAACCCAGCAACAAGGAAGGTTGTGTATAGCCGAGATGCGGTGTTCAGAGAGGTGAAAGATGTTATTAAACATGAAGTCCAATGAAAGGAACCTGAGAAGATAGAATTTGAGCTAAAAGAGGAAGAATCATACTCTACAACATAGGAGGAATTAGAAGATGAAGAGCCACAAACTCTGGGTGTAAGAAGATCAGTTCGAGAACGGAGGTAGCTAGAAAGGTATAGTCTATCTACTTTCTGTTCAAATTTTGCTTTATATATTACTGATGATGATCCCAAAACTGTGAAGAAAGCAATAGATTCAGAGGATAGAAAACTCTGGAAACAGGACATGGTTGATGAAATGAAATCTTTGCACAAAAATGAGGCTTGGGATCTAGTGGAGTTGCCACCTAGAAGGAAACCCATTGGTAGCAAATGGGTGTTCAAGAAGAAGACAAATGCAGAAGGAAAGGTGGAGAAATACAAATCTCGGTTGATAGAAAAAGGTTATTCCCAGGTGTCGGGAATTGATGTTGGTGATATTTTTTCTCCTGTTGCCAAGGTAACTTCTATTAGATTACTTTTATCTATTGTTGTTGCTTTTGATTTTGAGGTAGAACAGATGGATGTGAAGACAACATTTCTTCACGAGGATCTAGAAGAGGAGATCTACATGAAGTAACCTGAAGGCTTTGCAATGAAGGGTAAGAAATAACTAGTATGCAAGTTAAAAAAGTCTCTGTAAGCCATATGGGTGAAAACAGACTCCAAGGATGTGGTATCAGAAATTCGATACATTTATATGGGGACTTGGCTTGACTAGAAGAAAAGAATATCACTAGTGTATTTTAAATTAATTGGTGGCCATGTTATTTATCTGGTCTTGTATGTGGATGATATGTTGCTGGTTGGAAATGACAAAGAAATTATGTAGGATTTGAAGACCCAATTGTCCTCCAAATTCGACATGAAAGATCTTGGTGCTGCAAACTATATTTTGGGCATAGAAATTAAAAAATATTAGGCAAAGAGGAAGCCTTGGTTAAACCAGAGGAAGTATGTCGAGACAATACTGCAGAGGTTTAATATGCAGGATAGTAAACTGGTGAAGGTTCCTATTCCTGTAATTGTAAAGCTATCTGCTTAACAGTGTCCCAAGACACCAGAAGGGGAAGAGGATATGTCCCGTGTTCCATATGCAAGTGTAGTCGGTAGCCTAACGTATGCAATGGTCTGTACTAGACCAGACATTACATATGCAGTGTGAGTATTGAACAGGTTCATGTCAAAATCAGGGAAGGAGCATTGGATAACAGTGAAGCGGGTTTTCAGGTATTTGCGTGGCACTAGTGATTATGGTTTGTGCTACCAAGGAAGACTAGGATTGGACAGGGTTTTGGATATCCGTGGCTTTGTTGATGCAGACTGGGCTAGAGATTTGGATCAGAGAAGTTCTACAAGTGGGTATGTGTTTAAAGTATTTGGAGGAGCAGTTAGTTGGATGAGTAAGAAACAATTTGTAGTGGCACTATCAACTATAGAGGAAGAATACATGGCAACCACTCATGCAATCAAGGAAGTAGTTTGGTTGCAGAGATTGTGTTCAAGTATTGGGTTAGTATAGGGAGCTATATGGATAGACTATGACAACCAAAGTGCAATTTTCTTACCAAAGAACCCTACTTATCATTCAAAGGCAAAGCACATTAATGTTCAGTATCACTTTGTGAGGGATATGATAGAAGACAAAAAGGTGTTGCTGGTAAAGGCGGACACTTTGAAGAACACTGCAGATGCATTGACAAAATCTATGAGCTATGAGAAATTCTCCTGGTGTAGAGAAACAATGGGTGTTTCACAGCTGGAAAAGTGACTAAGCTCTCCTATGGCCCGTTGTGGAAAGAAAACACCAAGTGGGAGAATGTTGGGTTGTATTATATTCTTTCTATGACTAACCTACATATTGAACTGGGGTGTTAGAGGTGGGGTGAATCTCCCCCTTCGTTGCACTGACTATGCAGCAGGGTGATGATAGGGGGGGCAGAAGCCCCCCCTATATGGGGATTTTGGGGGGGGGGCGGGAAGCCCCCCTCTATGGGGTCTGGGGCAGTGCCTTGGGAAAACAATTTTGGACCCTATATTAGGTTGGGCGAACCTACCTATGGTTTTCGGTCCATGGCTTTGGATGCAATGGTTTTCAGTCCATGGTATTGGATGCTTCAACATGTATAAATATGTATTGTAACATTGAAAGGAACATATTGAAAAATCAAGCTGGTAGTCCCAGTTTTGGGAGCCAGTGGGAAAATCTTTGTGTATATGTGTTCTATGTGTTATGCTCTTGCATTGTTTATTTTCTGTGTTTTAGAAATTGTATGCAGGTAATTTTTGTACAAAGTTAAAACCTACATTTGGTACCTTCCTATTGGGTATGCTAGAAGGTAGAAAGGAGGAAGAGGAAAGAAAGCAGTGGGAGGAAATAGAGAAGCATGTAGGGTTTTACCCACAAAAGAAAAATCCATCGACAGAGGCTTGAGATGTTAGAGAGGCAACGAGAGCTATGAATGATATGGACATAGACTAAGTTACTCAGAGGATGAGCAACACATTCATTAGCGGGTGATGATGAGGCTCATATATAGGTAAATTATATGGGCCTTGATGCCAATATCTAGCTTATTAAAGTCAACTTTTCTCACATTTCATTACATATTTGATTATATTTTGCTTAGTGAGAAGGGTAAAGGTGAGATGTTATGTCATGTGGCCTAATCTGCATTAGTTGCATGACTTGGAGTTTTTAGCTAATTTAAGTGTAGGAACTCAAAGTAGACAAGAAAGAGTGGTTTTAGGAGATTGAGTCTCCCTTCTTAACTCAATAAATTGAAGATTCCTCCATCAGATCTCATTAGCTCAGAGTTACAAGCAACCAAGCCCATTGAGTTCATTGGAAGCCAAGCAAGTGATAGTTGAACACAAGATAATCTCAGGTTTGGGAGCCAGGACTCCCTAATTTTAAGGAAGATGTTGGTAGATTCAATTATATAAATAAGAATGCCTAAGGCCTATGGTGCAGGTAAATTCTCAGTGCGGTCATAAACAATTCCTCTAGCCTGAGAGAGCGGGTCTAGCCACAAAAAAACAATCTATGGAAAATCTCCTTAAGCTAGAATCAAATAAGAGGGACTACCTCTTAGAATGCTCCTCTACCTGGTGATGATCCTGGTTCCTTACTCCAGCTATCTTTCGTTTCCTTCCTGTGAATACCTGAAACAAGCAAACAAACAACAAAAACAAATGCAATAGTATACGATATTGTTTTCAGCCTACTTAACAGGTCAATGAACATTAAGCCATAGATATGTAAGATAACACTTCATGTAGTAAATTAATCTATATTTGTATTCATATAAATTTAGAAAGAGATTACAACCAATTCCTTGATGTTGCTAGTCCCCTCCAATGTATTCGGGTTCCCACACTTCTGTTAGCATCTCAGGGACAACCCCAATAATGGAAGTTTTAAGGCTTCTTCCCTTTAGTCCCAAATGAAACTAGACACACTATTATCCCTCAAACATAGACTAGAAAGCTACAAGCTATAGATGTCTTTTTGATCATTCAAAGTCACTCCAAAACTGCCAAGACTAAAACTACATCCAAAAACTAGTTTAGCTTGGGAAAGGAGGGGCTTATATAGCTTTGATGGAGGGGAGATGGTTGCTCTTATCATGGGAGAGGCCTTATCTCTTGTGTTTGTTCCATCCTAATAGGGGAAAGGAACCCAAACTGACTTCCTCGGCTCCATCGAGCACAACCATTTACCAGACTTCCGTTACAACCTGGAAGCTTCGACTTTATATTTAGAAAACTTACCAAAGGAGGATCGGCGTGACTTAGACAAGTCTCAATTACACTGATCGGTGCTAGTCCCAGTGTTAAACTCTGCAGATCGGTAGGGGGGATGAACTAATCATTATCATCAGTCTTGTAAACTAGTGTAAAATGAAGATTCTTCGGAAATGATGCAAAAGGGAAATGTTTTGCTCATGAAGAGGGACATAATGGGAGTTTCTTCATAATGGGAAAACACATGAGGGCCACTGTAGAGGTCCTCCAGGATTATGGAATGGGGAGTATAGGGATAGTGAAAAAATGTTGTGTAATAGATGCCCCCTAAAGTGTGAAGGCAGAACTAGAGTGAGTGGTGAAATGCTTTACAGGCAGATGCTGGGAATCAAAGTTCGTCATTGGAAAACCTATAAGAAAGCTTACATGTACATATCTAAAATCTGATAGTCATGCCTAATAAACATGAGATGCATATAACAATACATGAATCCATGGTATAGGCACAACTATCCATCAAGAAATAGATCATGTGCATGGATCCTTGGCATGGATGCAACCATCCGACTGGAGGGATCATATGAAATAAATCCACGGCATGGGTGCAACCATTTGTCTAAAGAATCATGTATATAATCATGAATGACTCATTACTCCTCGCAACCTGGACTTTTGTAATCTAAGCCCAAGGTCTTGTGCTCCAACACGACCTGATCAAAGTACAAATTCTAACATGTGAATAAATGTGTTGAAGTCGAACATGTTAGAAAGTCACTTGATTAGCGATCAATGATGTGAACTGTTAACAAGTGCGAGAGAAACAACCAATAATGATAATGGCTCTCAAGGTACCAGCAACACAATTCACAGGGTTTCAATAAGGAACTAAAGTCGAACACCCATGAAATCATTCGATCGTAGGTAAATGATGAGAACCTGACGTTGAGTGTAAAGAACTTGCCATTGAAGCATGTAAGCTCTAAGATATTGGAAAGGAGATTCTAGATCAACTTCCTAGATAATGAGCGAAAGTCGATAGGAAGTGATCTACCAAAGGAAGGTCATAATGAATCCTTCATCGTCGACATGAAATGTCAACACAGTGAATGAGATTAATCCAAGATGATCAGACAATGTACAGGTAGAAAGACTTATCTTGAACATATTGATGATACGACTCCAGAGTTTGGCAGCATTTGACGTCATAGGATCAAAGGTCATGGTGACATGGTAGAGATCATATGATAGGTTTAAAATGGATAAAAAAAATCCCAAGGAGGCAAGTGACAGAGTGAGGATGTCCCAAAACCCGACACGAACAATAGATCAATGTCAATGTTCAAAAGTGACAAGATGCCTCAAGTGAATACAACTGATGAAATACTTCCAAGTTTCCCTCACCATTTCTGCTGAGTACCCCAATTATTTTTACGCTAGCTTGATGGGGATATCATATGCTTGTAATATAATTTCATCCTTCAGATTAATCTGACCTAGTAAGACTAATTATCCCTAGGAAGGAGAAGCTCATGTTCATCATGGTGACAAATCTGATGTCATTTAATGTTTCAACGGGTTTGAAAAAGGTGTGACTTAGTATATTTTTCATGTTTAGATAGTTTGAAAAAGACACGGAAAATAAAACTCTGCACGGTCCCTTTTCATACATTTGTGTCTCTCGAGCCTGAAAGGGTAGAAAATGATACTTGAGCAAACCGCTTAGCCATTTCAGTCAAGGAGTACCTTTTTTGTAAATAGTTTTATCCTAGCACAAAAAAGGGGTAAACATACAATGGGTAAATGACATTTTGCAGCCTTTAACAAGTTCAAAATGACAAGAGGTTAGCAATATTTTTGTGTTTAAAGAGTTTTAAAAGAGCTTGAAAGCGGACCCCCCATTTTTATTGTCTTTTACGAGTCAAAAAGTGAAAAATACTCAGCATTATTTTCATTTGAGTTTTATGAGTTAAGAAAAGAGCTTAAAGGTGACTCGTCCTAGAGGAACGAGAGGTATAAAGGGTAGTAACATGTTCTGGTTATGGGGTAACTGCTCAAAACACTAAAAGGTCAAGATACTAGCTAGCAAAACCACTCATTGCTATGGTTCCTTAGGAAAGGAAAAACAACCAAGTGAAAGCATATGATTGGCCAAAGAGATGGTGGAGATGGAACAAAAAAACCAAGGCTCATCTAGCATAACTTAGCTAATAAAAATGAAAATCACGAGATGCAAATTGGACATGAGTTCATTTTTACACAAGCTTGAACAATGGGGAACTCTGCTTGAATTCGGTTTCATGTTTACACAAGCTTGAAATGAAAAACTATGCTTGAGTTAAGTTTTCATGCCCCCAACATAACAACTCAATTCGAGGTACATGCCCCCCAAGCTTCATTTCATTCAGCGAGGTGGATGGAATGAAGGTTCTTTTTCGAGATCTTAGAAAGACTCGATTGGGATTTTATGAGATCTTAATCAAAGACTTAATTTGGAAAAGGGAGTTGGTTCATTTTTTAATGAGGTTGACACAGTAAAAGAACTATCCTTGTACTTCTTGATTCATTTTTTAATGAGCTTGATACAGGAACAAACTACCCTCAAGACTCCTTGTTTCATTTTTTAAGGAGTTTGACAAAAACCCAGGAACCATGCTCCAACACTTTGTTTCATTTTTTAAACGAGGTTGATATAGGAACAAACTATCATCACACATTGTTTCATTTTTAATGAGGTTGATACAGGAAAAATCTATCCTCAAAATCGTTTCATTTTTTGATGAGGTTAACACAGTAATAGAACTATCCTTGTGACATATTTTAATGAACCATAAGAGAACCTGGCTCCCAAGAGATCTTCACTAGACATAAGAACCACGCTCTGGGAGGAATACATGTCATTTGGTACCAAACATAGATCAGGTTCTGATTCCTTTAGTACATAATGTACTATACCATCTATGTGATCCTCAGGAGATGTGGAGACGGAATGGATAGCCACATAATTGACTTGTGGTGGGGAGATAATTGCTTGCAAACAAGAACCAATAGGGGGTGGTGGTTGCATGGGAGGCACTTGGTGACCAATGAATGACAATTGATCAATGGTCACTACTCTCCCTTCATGTGGAAAATGAACCACATGAAAATTTTAAGAAACAAGAGCTCCCATGACATAAACATAGTCACATCTAAGGAGAAGATTGAAATCTAAGGGACCTTGGACTACCATGACACCTATATAGATGGTATTTCCTCCCAAGGTAATAGGGAACCTCGGAAGGATCACTAAGGGCTGACTGGTTCCTCCATTGAAAGCCAACATATTCTGGGTGATAGGCACAAGCAGTGAGGAGCCTAAAGCTTTCCAACTAGTAGAAGACATGATGCTAACTAACTCCGATGACCATCAAGGAGTTGGTCTTGAGGAGCTATAAGGTTTTGCAAAGCTTTGGACGCTTTATCCATAAGAGGAAATAGGTGAAGAAGATGCTCTTCTTCACGTAACCAACAAGGGAATCTAATTTTCCTTTTCTTATTACCATTGCTAGCCAAGGGTGTAGCATCAAAATAATCTCCAAAGGTCAATGGGGATGGTCGATCTAGATTTTGAGATGATACCTCTAAGAGTCTGGGAATGTCAAGACAGCCTCGAAGGAGATTGTCACCCTTACATAGCTTGCAAAGGAATTTTACCTTCCATGGAGGATCGGAAGGTTTGTCGATAGGAAGTGCATTTAGAGAAATAGTTGCATGGTTGGCCTCTTGCTTATCTAACTTCTTCTTCTTCATCTTCACCTTCTTCTTCTTAGCCTCCTGGTTACTAGATTTGAAACTTTCACCAAGTGAAGTAGAGGAGGGTGAAGAAATAGGGGAAGAAGGTGAAGGGTCAACCTTAGAATCATCGTGACATGATTCAAATGAAGAAGATGGTTGGACAGGAGTCGAGACGCTCGAGACCACTAAGATTGAAAACAACTGGACAAGTAGACTAATGGTTAACCCAGGGAGGGACAATGTTGCCATATAAGGAGCACCAATATTTCCAAAAGAAGGAAAAGGACCAGGATTCCCATCCGAGGAGAATCTTTGACTGGTAGACACATGGAAATGTTTCCATTGGAAACAACCCTAAAGAATCACTAAGGAATATAACTTTAACCAAAAATATTTCGTGGGAAGTTAATTTTAAAACAATGAAAAAAAACTTTGCCTTTTCATGTTTTAGGAGTCGAGAAAAGGATGAAAGGTGACTATAGTCACTTTCAGATTTAATGTTGGGTTGTGTTATATTCTTTCACAACTAGCCCCTGTAGTTAATCGGGGGGTTAGAGGGAGGGTGGAGCCCCCCGTTCGTTGTGCCTATTGCATAGCAGGGGGGTCACAAGGGGTTTGAGGGGTGCAGGTAACCCCACTCTATGGGGTCCAAGGCAGCACCCCAGAAAATTCTGGTTTTTGAACCTATGTTAGGTTGGGTGGACCCACCTATGGTTTTGTGCATGATTTTTACACATGTTTTTGGACATGATGATTTTCAGTCCATGTTTTTTGATGCAATGGATTTCAATCCATGGTATTGGATGCTTTAGTATGTATAAATATGTATTATAACATTGAAAGGAACATAATGAAAAATCAAGCTGGTAGTCCCATTTTTGGGATCTAGGGGAAAATCTTTGTGTACATGTGTTATGCTCTTGCATTGTTTATTTTCTGTGCTTTAGAATTCATATGTAGGTAATTTCTGTATAGGGTTAAAACCTTCATTTGGTATCAGAGCTGTTTTGGCTTCAAGGGAATGCCCTTGCTATTGAGGGGTTTTGCTCAGGCTTGTGGTAGACCCTGTTTAGTGGGAGATCTTTGGGATCGATTCTAGTGGTGAAAGAAGATGGCGAGTAGTGGAAAGATAGAGATCAAGAAATTTAATGGTCAGAGTTTTGTGTTATGGAAACACAAGATGGAGGATCTGTTGGTGGATAAAGATCAGGGGATCGCGGTAGATCTGGGTACTAAACCAACGGGAGTGTCTGATGAAGAATGGAAGAAGTTGGATCAGAAGGAAAAGAGCACAATATGATTGTGTGTCTCAGATGTAGTATTGCTGAATGTATCAGGGGAAGCTATGGTGAAGGCTTTGTGGGACAAGTTAGGGACTTTGTACGAATCTAAGTCTTTGGTGAATAAATGTTTCCTGTGGAAAAATATGTATAACGTGAGGATGAAAGATGGAGACTTGGTCACAAAGCATCTGAACGAATTTAATACTGTGGTAAGTCAGTTAGCATCTATTGATATTAAACTTTCAGATGAAGATAAGTGCATCAGTTTGTTGTGTTCTCTACCAAATTCGTGGGATAGTCTGGTTATTGCAATAGGTAGCAATGCAACTACCTTGCAATTTGATGAAATAGTCTCATCCTTGCTAACGGAGGAGATGAGACAGAAAAATATGGAGAGATAGAATGGTGATGCCTTGTCTGTATGAGGACAACCCCAAAACAGAAAAAAATTTATGTCATCGAGTGGGAGATCTAAATCTACAAGGAAACCTATAAAGGTGGTGTGCTGGAAATGCGGAAATGAAGGGCACTACAAAAGGGACTGTAAATCTAAAGCTCCTGATAAAGGAAATGGATCTGATGATGCTCCTTCTGGAGAGGTGAAAACTACCTCAGATGAAGGTGGGGATGTGTACTTGGCTTCTTCAAGTACACATGTAGATCATGAGGCATGGTTGATTGACTCAGGTGCATCCTTTCACTTCACTCCCCATAGAGATTGGTTCTGCGAGTATGAGAAATACAATGGTGGTGATGTCTTCTTAGGGGATGATAGGAAGGCTAGAATCGTTTTTCGCAGAAAAGTAAAGTTGAAGTTGCAAGGTGGAAGGGTTAGAACACTTCAGGGTGTTTTACATATTCCTGCATTGGCTAAAATCTGCTTTCTGTAAACAAGCTGGATGATGCAGGTGTAAAAATAGTGTTCGAGAAGGATACCTACAAGATGGTTCAAGGAGCACTAGTATTGATGCAAGGTGTTGGGATCAGAACTCTGTACTTGTTGCAAGGTAGCACAGTTGTTGGTGGCTGCAACAATTCTATGGTTCCTGAAAGTGGAGCAGGAAATCTAGTGGTCTCTAGAGAGAAGACCATGTTGTGGTATCAAAGGCTTGGACATATTGGATGGAAGGGCCTTCGAATACTTCATGGTAAAGGTATGGTAGAAGGTATGAGTAATAGCTCATTGGATTTTGATTTTTGTGAAAATTGTGTATATGGGAAGCAGAATCGGGTGATTTTTCCCTCTGGTGGTAAGAGGGCGAAACATATATTAGAGCTTACGGATAGTGACGTGTTTCAACCTGTGAAGATTCCATCACTAGGTAAGTCTGTGTACTATGTATCATTTATAGATGACTTCTCAAGGAATACATGGATTATTTCCTTAATAAGAAATCTGAAGTCTTTGACAGGCCTAAAGAATTCAAGGTTCTTATGGAAAACCAGAGAGAGAAGAAGATAATGGTGCTAAGGACAGTAACAATGGAGATTTTTGTAGTAAGGAATTGAAGAATTTTGTAAGAAGTGTGAGAAAAGGTATAGCATGGCAGAAGACTACTCCATATACACCTCAGCAAAATGGAGTTGCAGAAAGAATGAAGAAGACATTTATGGAAAGGGCATGAAGCATGCTTAGTGGTGCCAGGTTAGGACAGGAATTCTGGGCAGAGGTAGTGGACATAGCATGTTACCTAGTCAACAAATCACCTTCATCAGTGTTGAAAGATAAAACTCCACAAGAGGTATGGATTTGTAAGAAACCCTTTCTTTCACATCTGAGGGTATTTAGATGTGATGCATATGTACATGTTCCAAAGGAGAAATGAACCAAGTTTATAGTAAATCTGAAAAGTGCATCTTTATTGGGTATAAGGATGGTTCAAAGGGTTATAAGCTTTGGAACCCAGTAATAAGGAAGGTTGTGTATAGCTGAGATGTGGTGTTCAAAGAGGTGAAAGATGTTATTAAACATGAAGTCCAACCAAAGTAACTTGAGAAGATAGAGTTTGAGCTAAAGGAGGAAGAATCAAACTCTACAGCAGAGGAGGAATCAGAAGATAAAGAGCCACAAACTCCGAGTGTGAGAAGATTAGTTCAAGAAAGAAGGCAAAGAGAAAGGTTTAGTCCATCTTCTTTCTACTCAAAATTTTCTTTATCTATTACTGATGATGATCCCAAAACTATGAAGGAAGCAGTAGATTCAGAGGATGGAAAACTCTGGAAAGATGCCATGGTTGATGAAATGGCATCTTTGCACAAAAAAGACACTTGGGATCTGGTGGAGTTTCCAGCTGGAAGGAAACCCATTGGCAGCAAATGGGTGTTCAAGAAGAAGACAAGTGTAGAAGGAAAGGTGGAGAAATACAAAGCTCGGTTGGTAGTAAAAGGTTTTCTCCTGTTGCTAGGGTAACTTCTATTAGATTACTTTTATCTGTTGTTGTTGCTTTTGATTCTGAGGTAGAACAGATGGATGTGAACACAACATTTCTTCAAGGGGATCTATAAGAGGAAATCTAGATGAAGCAACCTAAAGGATTTGCGGTGAAGGGTAAGAAAGAACTGGTGTGCAAGTTAAAGAAGTCTTTGTATGGGCTAAAACAGTCACCAAGGATGTGGTATCAAAAATTTGATACATTTATATAGGGACTTGGCTTCACCAAAAGCAAAGCAGATCACTGTGTGTATTTTAAATTAATTGGTGACCATGTTATTTATTTAGTCTTGTAAGTGGATGATATGTTGCTGCTTGGAAATGACAAAGAAATTATATAGGATTTGAAGACCCAATTATCCTCCAAATTCGACATGAATGATATTGGTGCTGCAAACTATATTTTGGGCATATAAATTAAAAGAGACCAGGCAAAGAGGATGCTCTCGTTAAACTAGAGGAAGTATGTCGAGACAATATTGCAGAGATTTAATATGTAGGATAGTATACCGATGAAGGTTCCTATTCGTGTAGGTGCAAAGCTATCTGTTGAACAGTGTCCCAAGACACAAGAAGAGGAAGAGGACATGTCCCATGTTCCATATGCAAGTGCAATCGGTAGAACGTATGCACTGGTCTGTACTAGACTAGAGATTGCACATGCAGTGGGAGTATTGAGCAGGTTTAAGTCAAAACCAGAAAAGGAGCATTGGACAGCAGTGAAGCAGGTTTCATGTATTTGCATGGCACGAGTGATTATGGTTTGTGCTACCAAGGAAGACCAAGATTGGACAGAGTGTTGGATATTCATGACTTTGTTGATGCAGATTGGGTTGGAGATCTGGATCAGATAAGATATACAAGTGGGTATGTGTTTAACCTATTTGGAGGTGCAGTTAGTTGGATGAGTAAGAAACAATTTGTAGTGGCACTATCAACTATAGAGGTAGAATACATGGTAGCCACTCATGCAAGCAAGGAAGTTGTTTGGTTGCAAAGATTGTGTTCAAGTATGGGGTTAGTATAGGAGCTATAAGGATAGACTATGACAACCAAAGTGAAATTTTCTTGCAAAAGAACCTTGCATATCATTCAAAGACAAATCATATTAATGTTCAGTATCACTTTGTGAGGGATATGATAGAAGACAAAGAGGTGTTGCTAGTAAAGGTGGACACTTTGAAGAATACTGCAGATGCATTGACAAATTTTGTGAGCTCTGAGAAGTTCTCTTGGTGTAGAGAAACAATGGGCATTGTATGGCTGGATAAATCACTAAGCTCTCTTGTGGGCCCCTATGGAAATAAAACAACAAGTGGGAGAATGTTGGGTTGTGTTATATTCTTTTACAACTAGCCCATGTAGTTAACTAGGGGGTTAGAGGGGGGTGGAGCCACCTGTTCGTTGCACTGATTGCGTACTGTGTGGGGGGGGGGCATAGGGGATTTGAGGGGTGCAGGTAACCCCACTCTATGGGTTCTAGGGAAATACCAAAAAAAAATTGGTTTTTCAACCTATGTTAGGTTGGGTGGACACACTTATGGTCTTGTGCATGATTTTCGCACATGTTTTTGGACGTGATGGTTTTCGGTCCATTGTTTTGGATGCGATGGATTTTAGTCCATGGTATTGGATGCTTCGGCATTTATAAATATGTATTATAACATTGAAAGGAACATAATGAAAAATCAAGCTGGTAGTCCCAGTTTTGGGATCCAAGGAAAAATCTTTGTGTATATGTATTTTATGTGTTATGCTCTCGCATTGTTTATTTTCTATGCTATAGAATTTGTATGCAGGTAATTTTTGTATAGGGTTAAAACCTACATTTAAAACAAGCTCTAAAGGACAAGCACTAATGGTCTTTTAAATTTAAAGAGTCAAAAAGACCCAAATGACCACTCAGGATAATCTAGGCAAATGGGATTACCAGGTAAATGTGAACCGCACAGTACCTCCCAGCAAACCAAAAAGTACGAGCAAGAAATCTCCCTAAATGCTTTGTTCGGTGTATCACATTTACAGGGTAGCATATTTGGCTTCCTACGGATAAAGGATTACATACCTAGTGGGGTCTCCCTTTGTATACACGATAGTACGAAGAACACAAGTCCGTACTAGCGATGTCTAATGCCGAAGAGAATGATAGTTGTGATCTGAAAATGAGATCGTAGATTAATATTAAGGTATTATAGACTCATTTACAGGATTTTCCTATGTTACTTAGTGCAACTGATCGAAAAGATTGCGAATAATATAAATAATGAACAGTTAGAGAAACAGAACAGACACACACACATAACACAACAAATAATCATGGAGTTCACCCAAAACTCTTGGGCTATGTCTCCTGGTCCATATTTCAGTGTTAACCTCTCTATTATGTCTTCAACAGTAGAATTTTTACAAATGTGAGCTCAAATTGAGTCTCAACACAACAAGAACAAACAACAGGGTTTTTCTTGAATCCCTCAAGTCTTTCTGAGTACACAGACTATCCCTCTCTCTCTCTATCTCTATTTTCTCTCTGTCTCAGCATTGCCTACCTCTGTCTCTAACACTGAGTGGCTTTTAAGCCTATCAGCACTTGTCTATTCATTTTCCCTTTTGGGCTCTCTGGCTCCTAGCCTCTATCCACTCAAATCCCCTCTGAGCGTTAACCAATCATGGTGAAATGTCTTCAGGTATAGTGGCCACCTATTTTTAAATAGAAGGGATCATCAACGTGTTTGAAATCCCAAAACAATTGTTTCTCTGTTTAGACAGAGAAATACACAGAAACACTAAAAAAAATTCCAAAACACCTTTTATTTGACTTGAAATATTATTGAATCCACCCTAAACTCCATCGGGTCTGCCTTTATATCTCTATCGCAAGTCACTCGTCACTGGTTCCTTTGTATTTGGGTTTATAATGAAAAACCCCAAATACAAAGGAAAACCCGACAAATTGCTCCATATCGGACTTCAAAATATATCATATCGCATTCATAAACCCTTTTGGGTTTGGTTATATCACATGTTGCATATCCCTTTTGACTTCTGATTGCCAATTGTACCGTTCAACCTTATCAACTATCATCACATCTATCGCATGGTCGCTAGCCTTCTTGGCATCACCCCTTACAAAGTTGGGATGCGATATATCGCAATCACATATTGCCAATCCTTCAAACCACGGGCTAAGTCCTTCTATGTATGCATATGAGCGATGTGATATTGCGCGAGTATATCTGGACCATTGATCTGCGCACTTGATCAATGATCCTTGTTTAATCGTGCATGATCGCTATCACGATTTCCATAAGGTTGCTTCTGATTAACTCTGCTTGCCACCTCTGATTGTGATATGCTGATAAGATTTGGACAGTTGATCGGCCATATCCGACGGCTCCTATCCGATAGTGTTTTATGCCATTCTTGAAGGTTTATCCTTTGCGATAGTGTTTAAGTATTGAAAGACTTAGAGGTTTTTAGGATCCATTTTGGATCATGCCTTCCCACTAAAAAGCTTCTGGACCACAAAAATTTGGTTTTTAAGCATCGATCAAGTGAGGATACAACTTCCTCACTTGCCCAATTTCTATCCATTGTGCACTGCTTGGTTTTGAACATTTGAGTCCAATCGTCAGGTACTCAACATCCCCTCTACGCGTAGTTCTCACCTTCCTGTCTAGAACGGTGTCTTCCTGCGACTCATTGAGATATTCAGGCAACAGATCATCAATAGAAGGCAACTGATTTTGCTCTTTGGGAACTTCAATCAATGAAGGTTCATATAGTCTCAAGTTCTCTGCATTAACGACTGAATAGATATGCATATAAGCTAGAAAATCAAGGCAAAAAGTATTTTCACCAATTTTCTCAAGTACCTAGAAAGGCCCATACCTTATTGGTTTCAACTTCTTACCTTCACCTTGCACTCTGTCTTTGCTGATGTACAGACAAACTTGATCACCAACTTGGAAACTATGCTGAATTTGATGCTTATCATGCCTTGCCTTGTGCTTGGCCTAGCTTCCTTCCAGCTGTTCCTGCACTGCCTGGTGAATTTCTTGGATTTGTTCAATGAACTTGGTTGCTTTGTACACATCATTGTTTCCATCAACTACTATGTCTTTACCAAAGACAAAATCCAAGGGAGACTTTGGTATAAAACAAAAACAAGTCTCAAAAGGAGATCTTTGAGTAGAAGAGTGCTTGGCACGATTGTAAGCATGTTGCACATAACAAAAATGTTCATCTCAAAGTTTGGGATGCTTGCTGCAATAGCCTCTAAGCAACTTGATCCCTGTCCGGTTGACCACCTCTGTTTGACCATCTGTTTGTGAATAAAATGTTGTGCTCTTCTTCAATCTGGTGTCCATCAACTCCCATAAACTTGATCAAAACTTCCCAACAAATCGGAAATTTCAATCAAATACAATATAAGTGGGTAACCCAAAATGAACCCATACATGCTAGAAAAACAACTTCGCTATTTGTTTAGTTGTAACCTGCTTGTTACAAGGTATCAAAATACACATTTTGTTGAACCTATCCACAATAACATACAAATAATCATGACAGTTTCTAGATTTTGGCAATCGCCGAACAAAATCCATGGAAACATTTTCCCAAGGACAAGAAGGAACTGGAAGTGGGGTGTGTAAGCCTAATTTTCTATTACTGGGCTTGCTTTTAGCACACATAGTACACCCTTTAATATATCTAGAAATTGTTTCATGCATTCTTGGCCAATAACAGAACCTTTGCAACTATGAAACTATTTTACTTGCACCAAAATGACCCGATATGAGAGAAGTATGTGCTTCTTGGATTATGTTAACTCTTTCAGTTTGTGGAATGCATAACTTTGCCAAATGATATAAGAGTTGGTCCTTAGCATAATAATCCAATTCTTCTACTTTCTTGCCATGACTTAAAGTTGCATATACATCTTTAAAATCTACATCTTGAGCATATTGTTCAATGTAACTTTCATGCATCACTGAGTTATGATTAAGTATAGTAGATGCATTTATGATTGGTTTTGATAGCATCTGCAACCTTATTGCATATGCCCTTCTTATATCTAATGACAAGATGAAATTGCTATAGGAAACCCATCCACCTATAATGTCTTGATTGTTGCAATTTAGTTTGTGAGTGAAAATATTGAAGTGGTTGATGATCTGTATGTATGATTGTTTCTTTGCCCATTAGGTAATGTTTCCACTTTTTCACACTCTATACTAACGCATACAATTGTTTATCATATGTGGGATAACTAACTACTGCAGAAGTAAATGTGTCAGAATGATAACATATGGGTTTACCGTGTTGCATCAACACTGCTCCCATGGCATAGTCACTGGCATCTGTTTTCAATCTCAAATGGTCGTTGAAGATCTGGCAGTGCTAGTATTGTTGTTGTACTAATTTTTTATTTTAAGGTGTCGAAGGATTTCTACTGTTTGCCTCCCCACCGAAACACCTTGTTCAATCCTGTTAAAGCATGTAAGGAAGCTGCAATCAAAGAAAATTTAGCAATAAACTTTCTCCAATATTGTGTTGCTCCTAGGAAACTCCTAACTTCTATAGCAAATTTGGGTTTAGGCTAGTTCACAATGACTTCAACCTTAGAGGGATCTATCTTCAATTCACCACTCCCTACAATATGACCCAAATAATTTAAATATGTTTTGCCAAATTCACATTTTGATAACTTCACATAGAGATTTTCTCTTTTCAAAACATCTAAAGTCTTCTTTACATGCTTCAAATGGTATTCCCATGTTTTACTGAAACAAGAATGTCATCTAAATATAAAATTACAAAATCATCAATAAAATGTTTGAGTACATCATTCATAACTCTCATGAAAGTGGCAGGAGAATTAGTTAAGCCAAAAGGCATAACCAGCCATTCATACATCCCTTGCCTTGTCTTGAAAGCAGTCTTCCATGCATCCTCTTCTATAACTCTAACCTGATGATAGCCACTACACAAGTCTAACTTGGAAAAGTAAACTACTTCTTTCAACTGATCTAATAGATCCTCAATGCGAGGAAGAGGATAACGATTCTTGATCATTATTTTATTCAGTGCTCTATAATCAATGCACATCCTCCATAAACCATCTTTCTTTCTCACCAGTACGATTGGAGATCCACATGGTGATGTGCTTGGCCTTATGAACCCTTTATCAAGTAGCTCATGTACCTGCTTCTTTATCTCTGCATTCTCTAAAATGGATAACCTGTACATTCCGATGTTAGGTAGTGGAGCATCTTGTTGCAAATGAATATCATGTACTATTTCCCTTTTGGGAGACAGACCTTTAGGTTCTTGAAATAGGATATCATATTATGAAACAAATTTAACTAAATTAGTTTTATGTTTAGCATCACAACCTTTAAATACATTTTTTTATCAGGGTTCTTTCCCTTTACAACCATTAGTAAAAATTGCTTGCATGAATTCACAATTCTTTTCATCTGCCCTAATTTTATGAGAGAATAGTTATTTTTGAGTTTATGAGCTCTTACAATATATTCTATTCCATCTTTAGTGAGTTGATACTCATTTTCAGCTCTATATGAAATGGCTTTCCTATCATACAAGTAAAGACCTCCCAAAACAATACCACATATATCGAAGGGAACTATATCTAACTCAACCTCATCTACAAATGTTGACCCAATAGTGAACCTAAGTTTACATTGTCTTGTTACTTGTAGCTTTTCTTTATCACATACACAACCTAATGGATGGCTTCTTGTGAGGTGTTGTTAGTAATCCCAACTTTTTTACAATTGATTTAGAAATCAAGTTTACTTGTGATCCACTATCAAATAAAGTATCAATCTTTTGGTGCTTGGAAATAACTCTAATATGAAAAAGCTCATGTCTTTTCCTCTCATTATCTTCATTATCAATAGATTATGTAGAATTAGTTTTAGATGCTTAAAAATTTCTACCTTTTATACCTATGGTTGTGACTGTTGTTTCATCACCTAAGTTTGACCCAAAGTATTTCTAAATAACAGCAACAATCTTCTTTTTCTTACCACCGAACTTTTTAGGTTTCATCTCCGGATGCAAAGACCAGCAGTGTGCATCATCGTGTCCGTCCCTCTTGCAGTGAGCGCATGAAGGTTTGTCCTTCTGTACAATGTTTGTCTTCCTCTCCTTCCATTTCAACTTCTTCTTTTCTTTGTTCTTTCTTGCAGAGGGTTTTGATGATCCCCCAACCTCTGGGTTCACATTCTTGCCTCTAGCTTCTAGATGTGTAGCCTGAACTAAGACCTCATCTAGGCTAGTGGGATTAAACATGAGAATGGTGTGCTTCAAATAGCTATGCAGACCAGCCATATACTTCAACAAAGTTTCAGGTGAGTCAAGAGATATGCCTAGAGTTAAAGCTCTTTTTCTAAATTCCTGGGTATAACTTTGTACACTTTGACCCTTTAATTAACGAAGAGTTTGCCAACTCATCACTACTTGCTGCATATAAGCTAGAGGATAGAATGGTTTTTTGGTGGAGGAAACAACTTCATTCCAGGTAGAAACAATTTTACAATGTCTCTTCATATCAGCTTGTGTCTTCCCTTCCCACCACACTAGTGCAGTTCCTCTAAGGTGAAGGCTAGCCACCTAAATCTTTCTCCTTTCTGAATTAATGTTTTGTAGCCTGCAATATACATCAATATGTCTAATCCAATTATCTAGCTTTTCTGCATTTAGTTCTCTATCATAAATTGGCAAATAAAACTTTACATCTAATTTAATCAAAGAAGTTTTCTTCTTTTTCTTATCAGGGCTAGAGATGAGGAGGATGAAGGTGATGGTGGAGGACATGATGGAAGAAGATTTTCCACTTTCCCTTTGCCCTCTGGAGGGGAAACTAGAGAAGGTTCCTTTGCTCCTTTGTCTTGTTTTGGTGTTGAAGTTCTTTCACCTTCACCCTTCTTAAATTCCCGATACATCTCTCCCACCATGGCTCGCATGGCCATAAAATTGTCCATGAACTGAGATTCTGATTCTAATGGATTTTCTTCTACCATTCTTCTCTGAGGATAGACTCTTCCAATCTCTAGATTAGCCTCAACAAGTTCTCCTTCTCCTAGTTTAAGCTTTGACCTAGTTAGCATTCAAAATCCAGCACAAGCTTGTCTATCCTTAACAAAACCAAAAACCAAAAGCTCTGATACCACTTGATCTGAAAATGAGATCTTATATTAATATTAAGGTATTACAGACTCATGTGTAGGATTTTCCTATATTTCTTATGAAAATATTGTGAATAATATAGATAGTGAGCAGTTAGAGAAACATAACAGACACACACACATAACACAACAAATAATCAATGAGTTCACCCAAAACTCTTGGGCTACGCCTCTTGGTCTAGATTTCAGTGGTGACCTCTTTATTATTTCTTCAAGAGTAGAGTCTTTACAAATGTGAGCTCAAATTGAGTCTCAACACAACAGGAACAAACAATAGGGTTTTGCTTGAATCCCTCAAGTCTTTCTGAGTACACAGACTCTCCCTCTCGCTCTCTGTCTCTATTTTCTCTCTGTCTCAGCGCTGCCTGCCTCTATCTCTGGCACTGAGTGGCTTTTAAGCCTATCAATGTTTGTTTGTTTGTTTTCCCTTTCCGTCTCTCTACCTCCCAGCCTCTGTTCGCTCAAATCCCCTATGAGCGTTAACCAATCATGATGTAACGTCTTCAGGTATGATGGCCACTTGTTTTTAAACGGAAGAAACCATCGGTCTATTGGAAATCCCAAAATAGTCGTTTCTCTATTTACAACAAAAATACATAGAAACACTGAAAAATTTGCCAAAACTCCTTTTATCGGAGTTGAAATATTATTGAATCTGCTCTAAACTCCACCGGGTCCACCTTTATATCGCTATCGCAAGTTGCTAGTCATGAGTTCCTTTGTATTTGGGTTTATAACAAAAATCCCCAAATACACAGGAAAACCCTACAAATTTCTCCATATCAAACTTCAAAATATATCATATCACATTCATAAACCCTTTCGGGTCCAACTATATCGCATGTTGCATATCCCTTTTGACTTCCGATCTCCGATTGCACTGATCGACCTTATCAGCTTTTGGCGCATCGCTATCGCATGGTCACTGGCCTTCTTGGCATCACCCATCACAAAGTTGTGATGTGATATATCGCAATCGTATATCACCAATCCTTCAAACTATGGGCTAAGTCCTTCTGTGTATGCATATGAGTGATGCAATACTGCACGAGTAGATCTGGACCATTGATCTGTGCACTTGATCGATGGTCCTTGTTTAATCGTGCTTGATCACTCTCACGATTTCCATAAGGCCGCTTCTGATTAACTCCACTTTCCACCTTCGATTGCAATATGTCGATTAGATCTGGACCATTGACTGGCCAGATCTGACGGCTCTTATGCGATGTTGCTTAAGCCTTTGATAGACTCTGCTTTCGCCATTTCTTCATGCTTTTCCCATCCGATAGTGTTTTTCACCATTCTTGAAGGTTTATCCTTTGAGATAGTGTTTAAGTATGGAAAGAATTAGAGGTTTTTAGGATCCATTTTGGATCAAGTTGTTAGGTTTAAAGATGCCAGAACACGTCTCTAGCCTAGACCTCTAAATATAAGTGTTAAGTTTCAATGCTTCCTTAGGTTAATTGAATAGATTTTAACAGTTGATCTTGAATTAGGTTTCAATTACAAGGTGTTGGCTTGTAGGGGCCCGACCTAGGTTTGGATTTAATTAGCCAAACAAATCCTTGTACTACTGGCCCTTTCGGCAACAGTTAGTGCAGCATGGACTGAGGTCTCACACGAAGTAGTATGGGAGGGTGCTAGAACTAGGTTTCCGCACCGTTGATATGTTTGAGAAGTTTGACTGGTCCATTATTTGTGCCTGTGCGTAGGTCACTTCGTGCACTTCCCAGTTCCTCGCAGCATGATACACTGCCTTTTTGCAGCCCTAACCAGGGGTTATGGAGCTTCCACACTGCTAGAGCTGCACTTTACGCTATTACCTGAGATCTTACTTATCTTCCTATACTAGTTAATTACCTCCGCATACTTGGATTTATTACGTTATAATTATTTATACAAAACATTCATATAGGTTCTCGCACCAGATAAACAATATATTTGCAAATTATACCCAATCAGATATTAAAACAGGAAAATATTCACAAAAATATGGTAAACTTCTCTTTATTGATTCTTCGAATGGTTACATACTTTACCTTCCCTACGCACTCAATTGTAGGGGTCCGCAAACTTAGTTGTGGATTACGAGGCCTCTGCAAACTCAGCTGCAGAGCCTTTCCCTACTCTACGAACCAAAGACACACTTTACACTTTTACTCAAGCACTTCAACTTCTCGTGCTCTTTTATTCTCCATTAGTTTGCTTATACACTTAGAGCCTCGCTCTATTTATACAATCCCATGGTCCAAAGACCATGGGTAGGTCTATCTAGCCGAAATTACATTACAAAAACGAGGGCAGACAACCCAATGACTCTATTATGATTTCACACTTTGCGCCTGCAATTTGTGGAGCTTTTACAAAAAGATTTGGTCAAAACTTGGGCTTTAAGCCCCAAAACGTGCCTTGGGGGGATTCCATGCCCAACATGCCCCAACACAAACATTGTGACTCATCCTTGAGTCACTTTGTTGATGCGGAGACCTTTGTGTGAAGTCCTTCCAACTCTGCTCGAACTACTACAAGGTCGGCAATGTACTAAGTTTCTCCCTGTTGGTTTTGTTGCATGTGTTGTTCCAAGACTGTGGTGTCAGAAGTGTTTCTTTGCATCTATGCTTGTATCCCTTGCATTTGTGCAAGATTTCCTTTAATTTCTACTGTGATGGTGAAGGCCTCGTCGATCCAAGGCTGAATGCACGCCTTCAGGACTGCTTCCTTGTGTCGTGCTGCATCCACTTGTTCTTTCAACACTTTGGCCTGTTGCATTTGTGTGAGTCTCTGAGTGAGGGCCATTATCTACACAGTTCCTTTGATGATATCATATTGCAATTGGAGTTCTCGTGCCTCTGTCTCTAAGCACTGGATCCTGGGGTCCTCCTGTAGATTTTTGAGGACCTCAAACGACTCTTCCAACATGCTAGTGCAGTCTCACACTGCACTACCAATCTCGTCCAGTCCCATTGTAATGGTGCTAGTGCACTACTCTCTAACTTCTGAAGGGGTGGATGGCTGCGCATTTAACTGTAGCTCGGGGATCTGAAGGTTCAGCTCAAGCTGAACCTTTTTCATTTCCTCTCGTGCCTCACACACCCCTGCTACTAACCTATGGATGCACGCCTCTCCTGGTGTGTCTGCTAGGATGGCCAGCTTCAGGATGCTTTGAAAGGCTTCATCTATTACCTGTACCAGTTGTCGATTCTACGACACCACTCCTTTGCGCTGCAAGCTCAACTGTTCCATGTTGATTTTCTACTCACTGAGGACATGCAGTGCATGGCTCTCCCTAGCCCATAGTTCTACAGTTATCCCATCCTGTAGAACGTATAAGGTCTCCCATGGGAATGCATTCATGTTGATGCTGAGACCCTTCAGCATGATAACCATAGGCCTATTGGCCTCATTTGTTGTCACTAGTGCCCATTCTAGCAGCACTATGGTATTCGTCACCCAAGTGTGCAACATTTGTTCTATTACCATTGTTCCAACTACGAGGTTGGTCAAAAGGGTACCAGCCTAGGGAGGGTACACCTACAATTCCTGCAGCTACGCTCTGAGGGCCCCCAACACAATCTAGTTCTTCTACATAAAATTTTGGAGGACCCCGGAGGAGACATCATGAACTATCTCGCTGATGTCCTGCAAATCACCCTCGGTTAGGGTGATCGGGTCAATAGACAACTTCAATGCCTTGACCTTCTTGCATGACTTTGTTCACTTGGTTGGGTGCTAACACTTCAACTATTTTGACGTGGTTTGTGGGTCCACATCTCCCTCTTTTTCCTTTGCTTTATGCCCATGTGAAGGTGATGTTTGGCCCTTGCACACCTTCGTGGCTACCTCCTTCATTGTTGTTGTTGCTGCTGTGGCCTTTTCTTGTTTAGTTGCTATTTCTGCAGCATCCCGCACTGCTCGTGCTTCTCCTACTGCTGCCGCCTTCCTTCTCATTTGTCCCAACTATGCGATGCATAGTTTGGCCTCTTCTTTCTTTCTTTATGCCACCGACTTCTCTATGTTTGTGATGTCTAGAGGGCCCCACTCTGGTGGCCATGTCTCCAGTATGATAAATATGACATCCTTCATGGCTACAAAGGGTAGCTTTCTCCATTGTTTTCCTAGGTCCTTTCACACTCTTATGTATATGTTATGGATGTCTGCTTTAAATTCCACAAAACTCTACAAGTTGTTATAGAAAATGGGCGACAACTGCGGCTTGCGGTTGATCCCCATTCTGAGGTTCTGTTGGCATTATGATGGATGTGTTGTACTTGATGGCAACCCACTTGTAGAAGAAAAACTCACTTGTATATGGTAACTAGATGAATCTACAGAAGAGATATCAGATGTGACAGAATGCATGGTAGTTGTGTTTACAGATGTGACAAAATGAAAGAATCAGTTTAGAAGTAATATCGCAACTCACTCAGATGAAAGATCACAGTACAGTAGGTTAACAACAAAGAATTACAGGTCAGACTACATAGAATGAAGAAAGAGAGGTATATGCAAGTTCACCTTGACCAAGTTGTGTACACGCGCAGGTTCACTGACCACACGTAGCATATATGTACACACGCACTTTCATAGAAGGAAAAGTGCATATAGCTTGGAAAACTAGTTTTTTGGTCCAAGGTATTTGGTTCATGGTATTTTGATCCATTGTATCGGTCCAAGGTGTCTGGTCCAAGGTATTGACCCTAGGTATTTGGTCCAAGGTATTGGTCCTAAGTGGTTTTAGTCCATGCTATTGAGAAAAGCCTAAAACTATAAAAGGAGGAGAAGATCATTAGGCCAAGTATGCAAGTAATCGAATATCTGATGAGGTGTAAGATCTAGTATGCAGGTTATTGGCTTATGGTGTTGTGCTTGATCTGAACCAAGTATGAAACTTAACGCTTGATGAAAGATAAGATATAATGATGGATCAGGATCTTAAGGCTTGAAATGAATTATCATTATGTGGTTTGATTGTGTATAGTCTAGATTTGAATACTGATGCATGTGTTATTCTGTAAATATTATGATATGGGTATAACTGAAGTCTAGAATAGCTAAAGAATTATGAATTGATACTTACAGATGTATACGTTGGTTGGCTTTGAGAAAAGTGCATATACACGCAGGTTTGACACATGGAAGTAGTGTATACCTTATGAAGTATGTTTCAATTGCTTCTATTTACTGTTGTAGAGTCCTGGGTTCTGCTTTGGGTTTTGGTGACTGTATTCTGGTGACAAGTATTATGAATAATCAGATTAGCTAATTGTGATTTGCTACAGTGATGATGGATTGTCAAAGTGATTGATTGATTTAGTTGTGATGTTTAAGTTTTAGTCATTGGTTGATGCAGATGTATTTGATAGTTGTATTGTAGTAGTGATTGATTTTGAGCTTGAATGTTGTTGATGGGTCCAGTATGAAAATTTATGAAATGTGGTCCCTGGAGGAAGAAAGAAGGTTGTAGCCTTCTGTTGGTCAATGCCTACATAATAGTAAACATATCAGCTAGTACAAGAGCTAGGGGGTCATAGCTCTCTTCTAGTAGAAGCTGGAGAATGAGAGAAGGTTGTAACCGTCTGTAGGTAGAAGCCTGTGTACTAGTATGAGTCTGCACCAGTACAATGTTGTAAATAGATTTTATTATTATTAAAAGAAGACAGAGACAACAGTAGCAGGTGGTTTTCACCCGCATTGGCTTTCCACCTTAAATCTTGGTGTTCATGTCTGTTGCTTATGTGTGATGGTTAATTCTATTATTAATTGCAAATGGCTACTGTTTAATGTTTAATAAAGTACTGATGCACAAATTAAACATTAACATATGATGAATTAATTGAATCATAAGCTTTTTGGATATATGCTGGTGCCTTAAACACAGTTGCATGTACACGCAGGTTAGCTTCATTGAAGTAGCATATATAAATTTGAGTATGAAAAGAAAAAGATCATTGACTTGACTAATACTGATTCATCCCCCACCCCGCCCCCCCGATTATTATTTCCAACAATTTGTATCAAAGTAGGTCCTTTCGCAGAAGCTTGATCTCTTGAAGGAGATCCATAAAAACAATGGGAAAGAAGCTAAAGAAGAAAGCACCTCAAAATAAGAAGGCATCTCAGAGGAACTATGACAGTGGAAGAGTTGATTGGGGATTATGCGGAAGCAACTCTTTAGATTCAGAATCACCTTAGAATGAAGATGAACAAGCAAAAGAACCATTACTATGAATTTATTATCCTCTTGTGATACATTTCTCTATCCATTTGAAGATGATGAAAGTGACAGCGAAACAATTGAATTTGCTCTTATGGGTGAAAGAGAAATATATCAAATAGAGGCAGAATTTAAAAGGCTCACAGAAAAATTAGAGATCAACAAGATCTATTGGACAAAAGGGAGTGTGCCTTCAAAGAAGAAGCTACCAAACTAAAAGAGGAAGGAAACAAAGTAAGGAAGCAATACAAGGAAAAGGAAGATCAATGTGAAAAGCTGCAAGATGAGGTGACATCATTAAGAAATGAAGTAAATAAAAGGAACACAACAATCAAGAAACTTAAAGATAGATCCAGTTACTATGAAGGTCTTGAAGCTAAGATCCTCTCTCTAAAAATATGAACTTGAAAAATCAAATAAGCAAAATGAGAAACTACTCCAAGATCTTGAAGAAAAATAAAATGAAGCTCTCAAATTAAGGCAACAAGTGGAAGAAGGAAGAAAAGCTGAAGAAATCATGAAGAAGAAATATCTTGAAAAGGAAGAGCAATATCAGGTTGAGGTAAATATACTAAAAGGTAAAGAAAAGGATAAGCTTTTATCATTTCAAAATAGTACTAAGATTTTGGATGATATTCTCACTAGTCAAAGTTCTCCTGCCATCAAATCTAGTCTTGGTTTCGATGAATCTATTGAAGGTGAATCTAGCTCACAAGCTAAGGCGAGGAACTCTAATGTAAAACTTGAAATCCACAACAAGAAGATTAGAGGTCAATCCCATCAACAAACAAGGAAAGAAATTCTTCAAAGAAAATCTCGTACTCCTAACTATTGAAGTGATAGTCAATTATTTCCTCAAATGAATAATGTTGAATGCTTTATATGTCATAATCCTGGACATGTTGCAGCAAGATGCGGAAGTAGAATGGTTCAAGACCATCACACAAAAACATCATCAACTTCCAGGTACTTTAAGGGATATTTTTTTTCTTTCAGTATGTTTGGTCACAAAGCCATTGATCACTATAGAAGAAATATGAAACATGTAAGATGTTATGCATGTAACAAGTGTGGACATATAGAAAAGGAATGCAGGAGAAAATTTCGGGCACCATAACAAAAGGATAATACATCATCACACTCGAAGATATCGAAGAAGAAGGAAGTACAATCAGAAAAATGTAGCATGGCACAGTGTACAGACATCATAGACTCGGGAGAAGCCGAAAGTATGAAACTTCAATGTTGTAAATCTCATACGCGAATTTCATGAAGACAAGTCACGTATATACGCGAGTTAGAATTTGTATAGTCGCGTATATGTGGTTTGAGGAAAAATGCAGTGGGACAAACTCAAAACAACTGATTTGATATGATTCTAACAATTATCAATTTTCTTTTCTGCTATGATGATAGATGACTATAGTCTGTGGATGTTACTTAGAAGTGTTTTCGATCCTCACAAGTTCTTGATAACTTGATGTATATCTAATTGATGATGATGCCTTGATACTTCTTACTCATATATGCAATGATCAGATCTGACAGTGAACAGGTGGAACAATTTCAGGGGGAGAACAAGCTATGCTTCTAACAAGCATTCTTGGCATTATGTTTAGATGTATTTTCAATGATGATGATGCTTATGTAGCTAAAGTGTTTAATTGATACATCTTGCTATGTGACAGTTATGAGTTGCTCATGATGAAATCTCAGATGAAGCTTGTATTGATTGGGGTTACATAATTGTTATTTAGATTAGATTTATGGATGATTGTGGATGAATTTTTGATGATGTATACAATACATATATGTTGCTTACCTAGTGATCTTCATAAGGACAAGGAGGAGTACAAAGTTTGAGTACACAACTTCATCATTTGATGATGAGCCACTCATTTCTTTTACGCTGCTATCATCATGCCTTCAAAGATGCATAAAGTTATATGGTGCAGTTATGATGCAAGATTCCTATAGTTCTTGGCTCTCACATGGTTGAAGATTTTTGCTATTGATGATATTAAGAAATCTTGACAAAATGAGCTCATGGTTTGCTAGATACATATTGCTATCTCTTTGATGGATATACAATATGTTGGATACATGGATGATTACTTAAGTTGCATATTGATAAATATTGTTGGTTGGCCAAGAGAATGGTGTCATTGTAGGTCACATGAAGACATAGCTATTTGAAGTCATGATGATGATGAGTTCTTATGATGATAGATTGATACTCACATATGTTGATTATCATGGTTGATGCTTATCAGATATGGGATGTTCCCTAGTGATGATACATGGTTGATATATTGAAGGTTCTTGTGGAAAGATCATGTAGTACTTGATGATGATGTTATGATCATAGATGATGAATATGGTGTTTTCACATACATATGATATGATGTGAATGATTTTGTGCTATTACTTGGAGATATGACATATGCTTAGAATACTCCTTTTACTAAGGAAACGAAGCAAGTTGATCTTGATGAGATCAAGAGGATGAGTTGATACCTATATGTGGCATACTTTGTCATAGGTTGATGATATTTACACTGTCATATCTTGGGAACTAATGATGAACATATATAGGTTGCTGGTTTGGATGTTGTTGACAGATGCTTATGGTGTAGATCATACATGGTATATGATAGTTGTTGATGACTATCATGGTCTTGTTTAGAGATTTGGTCTCTGTTATAAATGTCATGTATATCATTTGATGTAAAGGTCATATAAAGATCCATGATGTAATAATCTGTCTCTCTCTGTTGTAGTCTTTTGATGAGTCCCTTTTGATCATATGATGTAATTTATAACTCCACTATGCATGGGAAGGATGATGAAATAATTGATATATTTTAGTCATGTATATCCCCACTTGGTTGGGTGGATGAGTCAAATTCAGTATATCCCCACTCGGTTGGGAGATAGATATATGTATGAGTCATTGGTGATATGAAGCTCATCCTCACCTAGTTGAGTTATAGAGTCATGTTATTCTTTTGGAAAAATATTTGCAGACTCTAGGTAAGGTCAAGGGGAGCATGGATGATATAGTGCATCTCGGCATGTACAAAGGGGGAGTTTAATCAGAGAATTCAACATGTGCTTAGGGGGATCATGATCAATGTTTATATTCAGTTGTCCAGATATGAAAGTCTTTTTTTGGTCAGCCCTTTGCCCTTGATATTGAAGGTGGAGAATATCTTAATCTGCCCTTTGCCCTTGATGTCAAAGTGGGAGAGTATTTTGGTGTTGCTTGTTATCTCTAACAATTTCTACAACTTGCAGTAATCAACACCAACATGGTTGCCATCAAGTCCAAATGGGAAGATTGTTGGCATTATGATGCATATGTTGTACTTGATGGCAACCCACTTGTAGTAGAACAACTCACTTGTATATGGTAACTAGATGAATCTACATAAGAGATATAAGATGTGACAAAATGCATGGAAGTTGTGTTTACAGATGTGACAAAATGCAGGAATCAGTTCAAAAATAATATGGCAACTCACTAAGATGAAATATCATAGTACAACAGGTTAACGACAAAGAATTACAGATCAGACTACATAGAATGAAGAAAGAGTGGTATACGCACTTTCACCTTAACCAAGATGTGTATACATGCAGGTTCATTGACCACATATAGCGTATACATACACACACACTTTCACAGAAGGAAAAGCGCGTATACATTGGAAAACTAAGTTTTTTGGTCTGAGGTATTTGGTCCATGATATTTTGATCCATGGTACTGGTCCAAGGTATTTGGTCCGAGGTATTGACCCTAGGTATTTGGTCCAAGGTATTATTCCTAAGTGGTTTTGGTCCATGCTATTGAGAAAGGCCTAAAACTATAAAAGGAGGAGAAGATCATTAGGCCAAGTGTGCAAGTAATCGAATATCTAATGAAGTGTGAGACCTATTATGTAGGTTATTGTCTTATGGTGTTGTGCTTGATCTGAACCAAGGATGAACCTTAGCGATTGATGAAGGAGAAGATCCAATGATGGATCGGGATCTTAAGGCTTGAAATGAATTATCATTATGTGGTTTGATCATGTATCGTCTAGATCTAAATACTGACACATGTGCTGCTGTATAAATATTATGTTCTGGGTATAATTGAAGTCTGGAATAGCTACAGAATTATGAATTAATATTTGCAGATGTATACGTTGGTTGGCTTTGAGAAAAGCACGTATACACGCAGGTTCGACACATGGAAGTAGTATATACCTTATGAAGTATGTTTCAGTTGCTTCTATTTTCTGTTGCAGAGTTCTAGGTTCTGCTTTGGGTTTTGGTGACTGTATTCTAGTGACAAGTATTATGAATGATCAGATTTATTGACTGTGATTTGCTACAGTGATGATGGGTTGTCAAAGTGATTGATTGATTTATTTGTGGTGTTTGAGTTTCAATGATTTGTTGATGCAGATGTATTTGATAGTTCTATTATAGTAGTGATTGATTTTGAGCTTCAATGTTGTTGATGGGTCCAGTATGAAAATTGAATGAAACATG
Organism: Pinus taeda; assembly: GCA_000404065.3. Taxonomy (NCBI): domain Eukaryota; kingdom Viridiplantae; phylum Streptophyta; class Pinopsida; order Pinales; family Pinaceae; genus Pinus; species Pinus taeda. The sequence continues at coordinate 373,775 of APFE030854585.1, read as the reverse complement.
GCCTTCAAATTATGGTGTTGTGTACCAGGAGTATCTAGTATGAAAATTTATGAAATGTAGTCCCTGGAGGAAGAAACAAAGTCGTAGCCTTATGTAGGTTGGCATTTATGTACTAGTAAACATATTGGCTAGTACAAGATCTAGGGGGTCATAGATCCCTTCCAATAGAAGCCAGAGAATGAGAGAAGGTTGTAACCTTCTGTAGGTAGAAGCCTACATACTGGTATGAGTCTGCACCAGTACAATGTTGTAAACAGATTTTCTTATTATTAAAAGAAGACAGAGATGACAGCAGTAGGTGGTTTTCACCCACATTAGGTTTCCACATTAAATCTTGGTGTTGATGTGTGTTGCTTATGTGTGATGGTTCATTATGTTATTAACTGCAAATGATTATTGTTTAACGTTTAATAAACTACTGATGCACAGATTAAAGATCAACATATGATGAATTAACTGAATTATAAGCTTACTGGATATACGTTGGTTTCCTTAAACATAGTTGTGTGTACATGCGGGTTACCTTCACTGAAGTAGCGTATATAAATTTGAGTATGAAAAGAAAAAGATCATTGACTTGAATAATATTGATTCACCCCCCCTCTTAGTATTATTTCTACAGGTTCATCTCCATGAACACCCAAAATATTTTACTTTCACAGATCCTATTGGCATCCTTTGTGGCCTAGAGCGAAGCGTACTTCGCGTAGAAATTCCCACTATGGATAAACAGATTATGCAATATACTAAAGCAAAATACAAGATCTACTTCTACAACAAACTTTGCGAAAGCTTAATAGAATATGAGTAAGATCAAATAGAACATATATAACTGAGAAAGAGAATTCAATGACACATGAACGCAAAAGAATAACCTAGGGAAAGCCTCAGCCTAAAACCCTAATCTTTGTATTATCATACAAGTGGAAATATGTTCAAGTTACAAAAAGAATCAACTCACAAGCTATCCTGCTCTCTCTACAATCAAACAATACTACTTATAGATAGTCAAAGGCTCTCAGAACCTTCTCCTCTACCCTCCAAGCCTCCTATTTCCTTGTGTAGTTTATCCTAGGGTCGAGTGCTTCCACTTGTGTGAATTCCCACCTCACACTGCTCACTTGGCTCAGAAATAACTGCACAAACATGAAGGATATAATTCCTTCTGCATGGATGAGTTTCCTATATAGGAAAAATCCTCCAAGTGATAGTACACTGTACCTTCCTCTGATCTCAACTAGGTCTTTGGCTGAACTGACATTATTTAGCTATCTGGAGAGTAGTATTTACATGCATGCAAGCATTAACTAACTGAACTCACAATTAATTCCACAAACTATTGGAACTAATGTAACTGGACTTAACTCAGTTAACTCAGCTAACTAATTACAACTCAAAGTACAACTCATCCTGATCTCCTTCAATCAAGGCATAACTTCCTCAATCAATGGAGAAACTGTTGCATGTCTTCACATAAAATTCATGTTTGATTTCCTACAACTAATAAACTGAAGATGAATTAATTAGTTATTTTACAAACATCTACTAAGATGAAATTCAAATTTTACTTCTCAATTTTAGTTCATGGCTGACTAAAATTGGAATCTATCCCGAAATACTATTTATAGCAATGCTATTTTTAGCATTTCCATTTTTCATTCCTTCTTGCTATGTCCAACACTCGTACCTGAAATGATATTTATAGAATTTCTATTTTTAGCATTTCTTGTTGCCATTTTCAACACTCCCTCTCAACAAGAAAGGCATTCAACTCAAACCTGATCATGAACCTTTAGAATGTTTTGCATGCAACACTTCTCCCAAGTGTTGTTGCTCCATCAACTCTAGAAACAAAAAAATCTCCCAACTGACCTCCTTGTTGGGCTAGAAACATCCTCTAATGCTGAAGCTTCCTCTACCATTGAGAAGTGCTCCCTTTGTGACCTTTGAGCTATTGCAGCACTCCATGCATCTCACACCATTGCACACCTCTCTCTACCATCCTGTACTGGTGCAACACTCCTCTGCCTCTCGCATTGTTGCAGCCTGCCAGCTCTACGATGTCTTGGGATTCTTGCACTGTAGCTCTCTCTGCCACTGCATCCACATCTACCTCTACCCACTCAGCCATTCCTGCTACTCTTTCTTGGGGCTCCCGTAGCAAGGTCTAATCAAATAGGTTGGGTACGTCAAGGATCCTGCCCCTATTTCAACCTTCTTGGGACTATCACTTCACATCACCCCACCTCAAACCTGGAGGTATGGTGGCATGTGATCCCTCTACCCACATGGCTTGAAATTTCTCCCTACTGGAGGTCTCTTCATGAGTGGATGCCTCCACTCGATCTCCTCTCAGCATCTCCAATTGTGGCTCCTCCATAATTGTCTGAGACTTCTTCTTAGATGGCATGTTGAGAGGTAATTTACTCTCCCTCTCAACCACCAAGCCTCTAACCTTTGCCTTACTCCTCAAGGCTTTGCATGCATTTTGAACCTCAAGAGAATATAGGTTCTTGGCTAGCACACCAATCTATTTCATCCTTCCCATCGTCATGAAATTTTCTGGAAAAAGAGCGGATTTTAAATCATCGATATCTCCCTCATCCGAACTCCGATTCAGCCAATGTTTTTTTTGAATTTGGGTATTTTTTCACAAGGAATCTAGATAGACTATTTATTTCTATTAATTTTGAACAAAAATTTTTAGATCTTCTCTGAAAAATCGTGGCCCAATTTTCTTTTACTTCGAATTTTCTTCTTCGTATATTGTTCACTGCTTCGATAACCTTTTCTCTGATACCATGTAGAAATTTCTCTATAGATCATATATCTCTAATGCCATGTAGAAATTTCTTTATGCGTCATTTAGCTCCGATACCATGTAGAAATTCCCACTATAGATCAACAGATGATATAATATACTAAAGCAAAATACATGATCTACTTCTACAACAAACTTTGCGGAAGCTTAATCGAATATGAGAAAGATCAAATAGAACACATATAACTGAGAAAGAGAATTCAATCACACATGAACATAGAATAATAACCTGGGGAAAGCCTCAGCCTAAAACCCCAATCTTTGTATTATCATACAAGTGGAAATATGTTCAAGTTACAAAAAGAATCAGCTCACAAGCTATCATGCTCTCTCTGCAATCAAACAATACTTCTCATAGACAGTGAAAGATTCTCACAACATTCTCCTCTGCCTTCCAAGCCTCCTATTTCCTTGTGAAGTTTTTCCTTGGGTCCAGTGCTTCCACTTGTGTAAATTCCCACCTCACACTGCTCACTTGGCTCAGAAATAACTGTAGAAACCTGAAGGAGATAATTCCTTCTGCATGGATGAATTTCCTATATAGGAATAATCCTCCAACTAATAGTACACTATCCCTTCCTTTGATCTCAACTGAGTCTCTAACTGAACTGACATGCATGAGTTATTTATGAGAGAATATTTAGTTATCTGGAGAGCAGCAGTTACATGCATGCAAGCATTAACTAACTAAACTCACAATTAATTCCACAAACTATTGGCACTAATCTAACTGGACTTAACTCAGTTAACTGAGCTAACTAATACAAATCAAAGTACAACTCATCTTGATCTCCTTTAATCAAGGAATAACTTCCTCAATCAATGAAGAAACTATTGGATGTATTCACATACACTTCATGTTTGATTTCCTACAACTAATTCACTCAAGATAAATTAATTAATTATTTTACAAACAACTGCTAAGATCAAATTCGAATTTTACTTCTAAATTTTAGTTCAGGGACTGACTAAAATTGGAATTTATCTTGAAATACTATTTATAGCAATGTTATTTTTAGCATTTCCATTTTTCATTCCTTGTTTCTATGTCCAACACTAGGACCTGAAATGCGGTTTATAACAATGCTATTTACATCATTTCTATTTTTAGTATTTCTTGTTGCCATTTTCAACAGCGGCCTCCGGCAGATCCCTGTCAATTGTAGGGAATTGACTATATTCCAGCAGTTACCCTGCCACGAGTACTATGGATAGCAGAAGCCACACATATTGGAACGTTTTGCAGTGTTCTTGAGCTTCGCAGAAATTCTCCAAGAATTCCTTGAAGTGGAATTCAAACTAGTTAAATTGGACCCCCTCTGTGCACTGTTCAGTAAGTGCTACCACCAACCTGGGTACCTTGTCCGTGAGGCACTTGTGCATAACCTTAACAGCCAGTATTTGGGTCGCCACTCTCACTTCTTTATCATGATGATGGATATGGTGTGGCCCCTTTTATTCTTTTTCATCTTCTATTTCTTCTTCATGGCCTCCGCGATGGCCAAGTCATTGCTCTTCCCTTTCGAGATGTCTGCAGGGTCCTCTCCTTTGCATGGAAGCCAGGAAATGTGGTGAATCAAGTCTGTCTTGATGGGGATTGGCTCCTCCATCCATAAACACCCATGATGCATGAGGCTGAGAAGCTTCCTAATGACGAAAATTATTATTAGGGGATGGTGGAAATGCAGCACCCAGAGTAGGTTAAGTAGCTTGACCTTTTCTACTCTGTGCAACCACTTTCGTGGCTCTAATTCTGTAACACCTACCATGGTGTTCTACTTGGTCTTCATGAGGTGTGAGGTCTCAAGGTAAGGGAACTTCTCGTGGTCAGCAAGGTCCCAACCTTCAAATTTTAAGCTTGGCACCTGTCCCAGGTGGGTGCCCTAAAAAATAATGTTTTCTGGGAGGAGCAGAGTCTGAAGTGAGCTCTTGATCTCGACAAGGTCCTTGGGCACTTTAGCCTTCCCTTTCCATGGGGGTACATGGGAGGGCAACCTTCGTCCTCATCCTCTTCATTGATAAGGTCCTCCAGGTCTTCTTCTTCTTCATCGGTTTCTATGGTGACAACTTCCCCCTTGTCCTCCATTAACAGCTTGGTGCGCAGCAGGTTCCGCAGGGACACAGGTAGAGGAACCATCGCTTGTTCGTCCTTCTTTGGTCTTGTTGTGTGTAGTGACTTCAAGATTTCTACCACAATCCCAACACCTTCCATAGCATAACCCATAGTCAGGGCCTGCATGGCCTCTTCGGCGGTCATTTTATTATTTCCATAACTTCCTCAGCTACTGCTATCTTGTTCATTTAGAAATCTATCACTCACGAATTCAGGGGCTCAATCAATGCTTCATACAAAACAAGCAAGACTCTACTCATTAGCTTAATTTGAAAATGGCCAAGTGTTGTTTGTTGGGTAGCCCTTTGTAATTTATAACACTTTTTGAATTTGAATTCGATCGTCCCCCCAAATCTGGTTCATTAATGCTCCATTGGCAGCAGATTTTCCCAAATCTTACCCATAAATCATGTCTTAAAAGTATGTCGCCTACTCCATTTGGTCTCAAGTCGAGCATCTGATCATGAATAGTGACTTCAACGGTCACTTTCTAGCCAACCCGTGTAGCAGTGCAGCCCCCCATGCGCGGTCGCAGACCTTGTGACTTTTTGCTTCTGTGCACAACTCCCACATTGTGCAAGTCCTGGGAGAGTAGTTTATAGTCCTGCACTTCCTTTCAACTACTTGGAGTGCTAAGACTTTAGTTCCCTCGGCTATTCAGTTGGTCATACCACCTGTATAAAATTCCCTCCTTTCATCCATCACATTTCCTGGAAAATACCCACCTTTTATTGTTACAGGCAACATCACACACTTTTTCATCTACAATGTGCTACCCTGGTCAATTCGCTTAGTAATATGTAGTCCAAGCCAAGGCATCACACTAAGCAATTTGTAGTGGTAGGCCTCAAAATTGTGATCGTGATCGTGCGCATCCTGCCTTATCACCCTAGTTTTTTTACCGAGAAAATCTTCCTTTATCTCGTCCTCCAGCTTCTTGACTTCCACGTCTACTAGAGTGATTTCCTTCCTTAATCGTACCCTTTCTTCTTCAAGTTCTTGGAGCCTAAAATTTCCCTATTGGATTTCTTCTTCCAAGGTTCTGCGAACCATTGTATCTATAGGTGCTATCATGCGTGGTCTAAGCTTTTCATGTACTATAGGGCTTACAATGTTTGCTTTATACACCAGCCTTAGCGGTGCCTATGCAATCAGGTTCTTGCACGCGGTCCTATAAGCCCATAAAACCACTAGTATGTGTACGTCTCAGTGAGTTTGCTTCACATTATGGACCTTGTTTAGCACTTTGTGTATTTTGTTCAAGGCTTTTGCGTGGATATCCTTCAGCACAGTTGGTCTTTCCATACTTCGTGGTCCCAACCAGAGGGGTCATTCATGCCATTGCCTTACCTGCACCTGCTTACTGATCATGTCTCCTACTGTGAGGACTGTGTGCATTCGTGAAGGTTTTGCACCATATGCCTGTATCCACCTAGATAGGTGGGTGCGCGACCCATTTCATTCGACAATATTGTTTGTTAATCACATCAGAGGCTTCCCAAACCATGTGCACATAATTCTTTTGGAGTCGCGCCAGTCCTAAAAACTTCTTTGGTGTGTACCCCACCATCTTGCGGGCATAGCTCGTAGTACCCATTTTAGAGTGTCGAAGCACTACCGTTTTGGCACTTCCCTTTCAAATTTGTTCAAGAAGTCATCCACCTTCCTTAACCCATCATACGTAGGCAGATCTCTTACCTATGTTGCTACGCAGTGCATCAATCACGTCATCATGTTACAGTTGAGCGTGGTTACCTCGTGTAACCGGTTCTGCCATCGTTCTATCTCCTCATCAGAATCTGATGTGCAGGAGCTTTCACCTTCCCATGGGATTCGGTCATCCGTAGTTAGATTTACCCAGTCTTTCTCCCATGCAGTTATCTTGTAGATGCAGTTGAGATTGTTGTCACTATCATAGTCGTGCACTAGCTCCGTGTAGCGTGATCCTTCTATAGGGTCTAAAGGTACCATTACACATAAAGACTTTTTCTCAAAATTCATCTTGTGCTCCTTCAGATTTATCACTCCATTCATGTCAGTGGCACAATCTATTCCCAATAGTGCGAGGTAGGGGTTACTGTCATCAACAATCTCTATCACTTCAAAATTATCTAATGCGCTTTCTCCTTCGATATATACTGTGATTCCCTGCAATCTCCCCATAGGTAGGATATTTTGTTGGTTCGCCATTCGCAATTAGATTGGAGACCATTACAGCGCAGGTCTACCCATGCACTCCCATGTCTACTTTTGCAAGACATTCGTGTTGAATCCTAGATCCAGAATCACTTGGTCCATCTCATATTCCCCAATTTTCGTGGTCAATCTCATCTCCCTTCCTGTTCACATTGTGTGCTTCCCGAGCTTCCAAACTACGCACGGTTCTCCTAGCATGGTCCCAGCACATCTAGTTATGAGTTCTTGCAGCCCCTTTATAACCTTGCTGTCACGTAGCAGCTTCATGCATGTCTCCAAGAATGTGGTGAGCATCGATCGGTCCATTTCTGGCTCCATTATGTCTTTACTTCCTGAAGTGGAGGCATCAACGAAGCTCCTCTTAGCTTCCATGAAGGTCTCCTTAGTGCGCTCCAAATCAAATTCTAGTTCCTTCATTGGAGCAAATCAAATTCTTTAGGTTGCTTGCCTTTCTCATGCCCTGTCATAATTCCACTCCGGAGCACGATATTTATATTAGGGTCTTCCTCGCGTGGCTCAAACCTCATCATTTGTAGGTTCTGAGTCGAGGGAGGTTGGAGTGCTCCTTTATTGTGTAACCTTGCTATCAATGTGGGGCAATCCTCTGTCTCATGACCAAAAAACATACAATACAAGCATGAGGGTCACATTGGAATCGTACAATCATGGGCATAATGCCCTGGCCCTTCGCACTTGTAACATATCAACTGTCCGTGACCTATTCTTGGTCCCCCACCACCTTGGCCTCATTCGCGCCCTTGAAATATGGTGAGCACCATTCCTGCATTTCGATCAAGGGGTCGTGTTTCGGCCTGAACGTTGTAGGTAGGTTTTCGATCCATCATCAATTCATAACTTCTACAGGTGCTCTCATCATGTCCCACTGACCTACAGAAATTACAGAACAATTGCTGTGAATTCTGCGTATACTTTTGTAATAGATGGCAGTTATCTGTAGCATGCTTTCTTCCTATCTGACAAATCACGCACCATAGTGTAGGCATCACATTTGGTCTTGCTTGTGCCTCTGGTCTTAGTGGCATTGGCCCTCCTCCCGCAAGGTAGTTCACAAGCATCAGGCAGTGGTCCTTGTCATGCCTCTGGGCCTTGCATTTTATGCACCATACCTCATCACGCATCTCTAGGTGGGCTATCCTGTCTTGTTTCAAACTCTGCATCTCTAGGCACAAGTTTTTTAGCTGCACATGAATTTGTTGAACTCCTAGGTTTGGATCTTGTATTGGGGTCTCATGGAATATCATCGTAACGTCCAAGGCCTCAGCCTGAGTACTTAGCCTCTATTGCGACAAAGCATTCTGTAGATGCGGCGTTAATGATGCTACAAACCATTCGCGGTGTTACCCATCTGTTAATGTCATGTTCACTTTCTAAATTGTGCACTTCAGTATTTGATCCAACTCCCACAAGGTCTTGCCTGGTAGCATTGTGATTTCCTTGAACCCAATGATTGATTGTGCCTCTGATTTTGTCCTGCTAAATTCTTTGTTTAGCACAGCTTGGATAGCCGTGATCACTAAATTTGAATTGTCATTGGAATTCTTAATGTACCAAGTTAGCACACAATCCTGCAAAGCACTGACCAATGTTGCCTTCTTTATATTGTCATCTGTGACTCCCTGTGTTTCCCATACAACTTTTATCACGAACAAAAACTAGTACGAATCTTCATCCCCTACTCCCTTAAACATTGGTAGCTTTATCACTCTTTCCATACTCCTTCACGGTGGTGGCAAAGGTGGTATAGGCAAAGATAGGGGTGAAGATGATGAAACTAGCGGTGGTGTCGGTGGGGGTGGTATGCACGGAATTCTCTGCCTTATCAGATTGATCACACTTCTTAGCGAGACCTTTGCAAGCTCTTCTTCACCCACTCACAGAGGTGAAATCAAGGGGTTAGTTTCTAGTTCTGTGCTACCTTCGTTTCTATAGATTCTCCCACTTTACATAGCCCCAAACATCAATTTATTCACATAAACCATTTTTCACACAGTAGCATTTTAATCCAAGTGTTCAAATATTTAATGTACTTACGTCATGGTCCTTTGAGGAAGCATCATTCTACCTCGCTATAACTAACTGAAGTATCTACTGCAAATTCAGTCATGAATCCTCCTATGATTTGATCAAGACAGTGATCAATGACGTGCGTGGTCTTATCTTCCAATACTTCCAGTCTACGCACCAATTCTGGAGTCCACACAATAGGTCTATCAAGTTTACACCTCCCTTGGCTATCTGCTAGCTTCGTTATCCACTCGTATAACTCAATGGGGAAGGATGCAAAGAAAATTTCTTGGACCTCTGTATATAAGTAGCAATCTAACCACTCTTCCTTTGATAGTCACGGATTCCTATTTTCCTGTGGTGTGAATTCATGAATCTTCCTATCCAACCAATCTTCAATTCATTTCTTTGTCAGATTCTAGTGAAACAAAATCAGACATCTCTATGCAGATCTTGCTCCTAGCAACAAAACCATTTGTTGGCTTGTAGGGGCCTGACCCAGGTTCGGAGTTAATTAGCCAAACAAATCCCTATACTACTGGCCCTTTCGGTAACAGTCCGTAGAGCGCATACTGAGGTCTCACCCGAAGTAGTATGGGAAGGTGCTAAAACCACGTTTCTGCAACCTTGAGATGTCTGAGAGATTCGACTAGTCCACTATTTGTCCCTGCATGCAGGTCAATTCGTAGCACTTCTTGGTTCCTCACGGCCTGATACACTGCCTTCATGCAACCCTAAGTAGGGGTTGTCGAGTTTCCACGTTTCTAGAGCGGTGCTCTGTGCTGTTACCCGAGATCTTACTTATCTTCCTATACTAGTTAATTACCTCTGTGTACTTGGATGTCCTACGTTATAATTATTTATACAAAACCTTCATATAGGTTCGCGCATTAGATAAACAATATATTTGCACATTATAACCAATCATATATTAAAATAGGAAAAGATGCACAGAAATATGGCAAACTTCTCTTTATTGATTCTTTGAATGGTTACAGACTCGACATACCCTACGCACTTAGCTACAAGGATCCTTACACTCCGCTGGGGACTACTAGGCCTCTGCACACTCAGCTGCAAAGCCTTTCCCTACTCTACGACCCAAGGACACACTTTACACTTTTACTCAGTCACTTGGACTTCTCGTGCTCTCTTATCCTCCATTAGTTTACTTATACACTTAGAGCCTTGCTCTATTTATACAATCCCATGGTCCGTGAACCATGGGTAGGTCTATCCAGCCGACGTGACATTAAAAAAACTAGGGTAGACAACCCTATGACTCTATTATGATTTTGCACTCCACGCCCACAATTCATAAAGCTTTTACAAAAGGAATTGTTCAAAACTTGGGCGTTAAGCCCCACAACATGCCTTGGGGGGATTCCACGCCCAACACAAGGCCCTACCACTATCAACTGAAAACAAACTCCTACATGCAGCTATATGAGAAAGGAAATCTTTGTCTTCGATGAAAGTTAACACTAACAGAGAAATAGAGAACACAAAATCAATGCAACAATCAAAGAGTAAAATATTTTACTAATAAATATCCAAAATGCACTGAGTGATCCTATCAAATGCACTTCAACTAGCCCTTTTAACAGTAAAGAGAATTCATTTCTTTTCAAATAGAAATGATGATGCAATTCTAGTCTTCAATGATGCTAGCTAACATTACATATTGATTCAGTAAACTAGAATTATGTATTTTTCAATGTAATGATAACATGAATCTTTCATAAATGCATCAATGAAAATTTTTCAAAACAATCAACATCAATCAAATGGAAAGCACAAAAAGAGAATTCCTTCCAAACCAATGATGTAGAAATTCAATCAAGAACAAGACGAGCAATGTAATCTATGCTCGAAAAGAGATTCTTGATCAAGAGAAGAACAAATGAAAATTTTCAAACTTGTTTAATTGAAATCATAGTGATAAAAGGACTAAACAACGAAAATGCATGGAGTAGCTAAACAAGAACTTGACTTGTTGAGCACACAAACAACTGAATGGATGACGACCTAGATTCCCTAGGTCCACAAACCAACCAAAGAGTCAAAAAATCAAGTAAAAGAAGGAAAACCAAACAAGCACAAAACCAAGCCAATGAAGCTTTCCAGTCGAGGAGAATAGAGGCAAAACAAGCTAAAAGGAAGAAATTAAGAGGGCAAGATACACTGGTTAATACCCAAGAAAAAGCTTGAGCTTCACCTACAAGAATCGGTGTGCTTGCCTAACTAATGACAAGTGTTTATCGGCACAACCAGCATGATTGGCTAGAATACACCTAACACTAATAGGCCTGATTAGTGTGACTGTTTGGCAAGAAAGAGTGTTGATCAAGGGATTCAAGAAAAAAAAAATTCAAAGGCCAAAACCAGACCTGCCATTGTAAATTTCAGACTTAGAGAAGTAAACCAGGCAAAGCTAAGAAAACTAAAGGGAAATGGTGATACTAGAAAAGCTCACACAAAACCATAAAATGATAATCAATCAAAGAGAAGGATTGGCTCCCTAGTGGAGTTGGGAATTTTTGGTGTAGGTAAATTCTCAGTGCAGACACAAACAATTCCTCTAGCCCGAGAGAGTGGGTTTAGCCACAAACAAACAATCTATGGAAAATCTTCTTAAGCTAGAATCAAATAAGAGGGCCTACCTCTTAGAACATTATTCTGCTTGGTGATGATCTTGGTTCCTTACTCTAACTATCTATCGTTTCCTTCCTTCGAATACATGAAACAGGCAAGCAAACAACAACAACAGACGTGATAGCATACAATATTGTATTCATCCTACATAACAGGTCAAGGAACATTAAGCCATAAAGATGTAAGATAACACTTGATGTAGGAAATAAATTAATAGTTGTATTCATATAAATTCAGAAATAGATTACAACCAATGCCTTGATGTTGTTGGTCTCCTCCAATGTATCCAGATTCCCACACTTCTGTTAGCATCTCATGGATAGCCCCAACAATGGACGTTTTAAGGCTTCTTCCCTTTAGTTTCAAGCCAAACCAAACATACTATTCTCCTTCAAACATACACTAGAAAGCTACAAGCTATAGATGTCTTGTTGATCATTCAAGCTCATTCCAAAAGTGCCAAGACTAAAACTACATCAAAAAACCAGTTTAGCTTGGGAAAGGAGGGTCTTATATAGCTTTGATGGAGGGGAGATGGTTCCTCTTATCATGGGAGAGGCCTTATCTCTTGCATTTGTTCCATCCTAATAGGGGAAAGGAACCCAAACTGACTTCCTTAGCTCCATCAAGAACAACCATTTACCAAACTTCTGTTATGAAGCTTCTAGACCTGGAAGCTTCGACTCCATATTTAGAAAACTTACCAAAAGAGGATCAGCTTGACTTAGACAAGGCTCAATTACACTAATCAATGCTAGTCCTGGTGTTAAACTCTGTAGATCGGTTTGCAGGATGAACTGGTCATTAGCGTTGGTCTTGTAAACTGGGGTAAAAGGAAGATTCTTTGGAAATGATGCAAAAGGGAAATGTTATGCTCATGAAGAGGGACATAATGGGAGTTTCTTCGTGATGGAAAAACACATGAGGGTCACTATAGAGGTCCTCCAGGATTGTGGGATGGGGAGTATAGGGACAGTGACAAAATCTTGTGTAACAGGCCTCATTAGGATTGGACTTTTTATTGTAGCTGAGAGGCAATTTCAAGCTTAAGATATTGTGACTATTATTCTCATGTTATTTTTGAAATTTTTGTGATAATGAGAAGGGTTTCTTTGATCCAAACTTGAGTTGAATCAAAGGGATGAAGCTCTTTGGTTAGGGACCAACCCTAGTGGAAAAGGCCCCTCTTATTTTTGTACATGTATCCCTAGATTAGAATCATAGATTAGTTGTGAAAGTTATTTCTGTTTTGTTTAAATTGCAAGTCTTTGAATGATTGGTTAGTTTTTCTTCCATTAGTTGGAGAAGTAGATTAGTGTTATAGTGGTGAAAAAAAGGACTTCAAAAAGTATTGTGACAGTGGCCTGATCCTCATCTCCCTCATGGGATCATGATTTGAGGGTCCCAGTCTTACAGCCCCAAAAAAAGGGTTATCTTTTGGTTATTACATATCTTAGGACTTCTTGTTGAAGTAGAACATTATCAATGATTTCTTAGAAGAAACTACAATTGTGATTTTTCTTCCTTAGGTTGTTTTATATTAGAAAGCATTCCATTCCATAGATTTGCTCCACTAGCCACCAATAAATCAATTTCTCAAATTCAACTCATATTTTCCACATTTATATAAATTTGTGCATAAATGAAGAAATGAATATGTGTTGTTGCAAGATTTTATAATATGCAGGTAGTAACTCATTCCACTAGCTTCATCTAAAGTTTTCTCACCTCTCGCCAATCCCTACCAAACACCAATTCAGATCTCTATTTTGTAGCCACCGTGGACAGCCACCATGAGTAAATCAAACCATCCTAAAGATTTCAGCTGATCCTTGGGTATTGTGCACCTTCCCCATACCTTATTCCACCATCATACACCTTCCCAACACTTCCTTTCACCTGCCCTACCTTCCTACAACTTTCAGCTAAGTTTCCTGTAGTAAACTGGGACATCCTGTAGTAACTACAGGAAATCTTGTAGCAACTACAAGAAACCTTGTAGCCGCCTATTTTAGACTTTTTTAGACAGAAATATTGATCAAAGCCTAGGGTATTCCTTCAACTTGACCTCCATACCCCTCAATTCCATTTTTGACCATTTTTCCTATACCCTCCTCCCCTGCAAAATATCAACTTGATTAGCTTAACACTTACATTTCTAAATTGAAAACCAAGACTCTTTTCTACAATATTTAGCCAGTCCATGCATACATTAGTCTTAGAAATGTTAGGATCATTTCCATGCTTACTTAGTCCAAATAACTAGATGATAGAATGCAAGGGTAAATTAGGTTTCTTCTACAAGTAATGTGTGTTAATTCCTAGCTAGGTGACTTCATGTCATTTTCATAACACTTTCTATTCAACACTTTCATTTTGTTAACATAGAAAATCATTTACTTTTCTTCATTAAAGATAGCTTTACATTCATTTTAAGTAGTTATCCTCCTTCTAGCCAATAGAATATTGGTTTGAAAAACCATAGTGATCTATTGTCCCAGTTGAGAAGTGACAAGAGTAGATTGTCACATCTGTTGTTCATATATGGTTTTCACCTCCAGGTTTGTATGAAACCTGGGTTGATAAAGTAAAGTTGGTCACCCTAGGACTTTAAACGTCTTTACTGCAATGTTAGGGCTCATCAATCTCCATATATCCTTTCTTCCTTCTCTCTCATTCTTTATATCCGCCTCAAATTCTCTTCCTCCATTCTATATCCCTCTCTCTCTCTCTCTCTCTCTCTCTCTCTCCATTCTCTATCTCCTCCATCCTTCTCTTTCTCTCCTCCCTTCATTTTCCCTTCCCTTTCTCTCTTTCTCTCCCCCCACTCCATGTCTATCTATTTCCATTTACATATTTTTATTTTTCTCTCTATTCTTCTTCCTTATTTTTTGTTATCTCCATCATTCCCTCCATTCTCCCCTTACTCCGTCACTGCCTCTCTCCATCCAACACCCATCACTTTCTCTCTCTTCAGGCCTCTCATTCTCTTTATTTATCTCTCTGCCCTTTACTCACATGACACCACTTTCCTCCCTTTGTCTCCCCTCTCTAGTTCTAACACTTTCCCTCACTATCTTCTTCTTTATATCACTACCCCTCCCTCTCTCTCTCCACCCCCCATACCCCCTTCTCTCTCTCTCTTACTCTCTCCCTCCCTCCCTTAGAGAACTTCTCTCCCTATCTCTAACTCTCCCACATACCCCCATCTCTCTCTCTTCTCTCTCCATCCTTCCCTTAGCCATATTCTCCCCCTATCTCTTCCCTTCTCTCTCTCCTCTCTCCCTAGTGCCCTACTCTATCCCTCTCTCTCTCTTGATGGGTTGTGTTATATTCTTTCCATGACTAGCCCATGTAGTTAACCGGGGGGTTAGAAGGGGGGTGGAGCCCCTCCTTTGTTGCACCAATTGCGTAGTGGGGGGAGTCACAAGGGGGTTTGATGGGTGTAGGTAACCCCACTCTATGGGGTCCAGGGCAGCGCCCCAGAAAATTTCAGTTTTGGACCCTATATTAGTTTGGGCGAACCTACCTATAGTTTTTTGCATGATTTTTTGCACATGGTCTTGGGCGTGATGGTTTTCGATCCATGGTTTTGGATGCAATGGTTTTCAATCTACTTTGGCATGTATAAATATGTATTGTAACATTGAAAGGAATATAATGAGAGATTGAGAAGGTAGTCTCAGTTTTGGGATCCAGGGGAAAGTCTCTGTGTATATGTGTTTTATGTGTTATGCTCTTGCATTTTTTATTTTATGTGTTTTAGAATTTGTATGTAGGTAATTTCTGTACGTGGTTAAAACCTACATTTGGTATCAGAGTTGTTTTGGCTTCAATGGGATACCTTTGTTGCTGAGGGGTTTCGCTCGGGCCTATGGTAGACCCTGTTCAGTGGGAGATCTGTGGGATCGATTCTAGTAGTGAAAGAAGATGGTGAGCAGTGGAGAGATGGAGATTGGGAAATTTAATGGCCAAAGTTTTGAGTTGTGGAAACTCAAGATGGAGGATCTGTTGGTTGATAAAGATCAATGGATCATGGTAGATCTGGGTACTAAACCAATGGGAGTGTTTGATGAAGAATGGAAGAAGTTGGATCGGAAGGGAAAGAGCACAATACGATTGTGTGTCTCAAATTCAGTATTATTGAATGTATCAGGGGAAGCTATGATGAAGGATTTGTGGGACAAGTTAGGGACTTTTTACCAATCTAAGTTTCCTGTGAATAAACTGTTCCTACAGAAAAAGTTGTATAACCTGAGGATGAAAGATGGAGACTTCGTGAAAAAGCATATGAATGTGTTTAATGCTGTGGAAAGTCAGTTATCGTCTGTTGATATCAAAATTTCAGATGAAGATAAGTGCATTAGTTTTTTGTGTTCTCTACCAAATTCGTGGGATAGTCTGGTTATTGCAATAGGTAGCAATGCAATTGCCTTGCAGTTTGATGAAATAGTCTCATCCTTGTTGATGGAGGAAATGAGATAGAAAAGTATGGAGAGCCATAATTCTGATGCCTTGTTTCTACGAGGATAGTCCTATAATAGAAAAAAAATCAGTCATTGAGTGGGAGGTCTAAATGTAGAGGGAGATCTAAATCTCCAGGAAAACCTATAAAGGTGGTGTGCTGTAAATGTGGAAAGGAAGGGAACTACAAAAGGGACTGTAAATCTAAAGCTCCTGATAAAGGAAAGGGATTTAATGATGCTCCTTCTACAGAGGAAAAAACCACCTTAGATGAAGGTGAGGGTGTGTACTTGGCTTCTTCAAGTACACATGTAGATCATGAGGCATGGTTGATTACCTCAGGTGCATCCTTTCACTTCACTTCCCATAGAGAGTGGTTCTACTAGTATGAGAAATATGATGGTGGTGATGTCTTCTTGGGGGATGCCAGGAAGGATAAAATCGTTGGTTGTGGAAAAGTAAAGTTGAAGTTGCGAGGTGGAAGGGTTATAGCACTTCAGGGTGTTCTGCATATTCTTACATTAGCCAGAAATCTGATTTTTGTAAGCAAGCTAGATGATGCAGGTGTAAAAATAGTGTTCGAGAAGGATACCTACAAGATGGTTCAGCGGGCACTAGTATTGATGCAGGGAGTTTAAATTGGAACTCTGTACAAGCTGCAAGGTAGCACTATTGTTGATGGGTGCAACAGTTCTATGGTTCCTGAAAGTCAAGCAGAAAATCTAGTGGTCTCTAGAGAGAAGACCATGTTGTGGCATCAAAGGCTTGGACATGTTGGAGAGAAGGGCATTCAAATACTTCATGGTAAAGGTGTGGTAGAAGGTATGAGTAATAGATATCTGGATTTTGATTTCTGTGAAAATTGTGTATATCGGAAGCAGAATCGGGTGAGTTTCCCCTCTGGTGGTAAGAGGGTGAAATAGATATTAGAGCTTGTGCACAATGATGTGTTAGGACATGTGAAGATTCCATCACTGGGTAAGTCAGTGTAATATGTATCCTTTATAGATGACTTCTCAAGGAATACATGGATATATTTCCTTAAGAGGAAATATAAAGTCTTTGACAGGTTTGAAGAATTTAAGGCTCTGGTGGAAAACTAGACAGAGGAGAAGATAAAGGTGCTAAAGATAGATAACGGTGGAGAATTTTGCATTAAGAAATTTGAAGAATTCTGTAAGAAGTGTGGTATAGCATAGCAGAAGACTACTGCATACACACGTGAGCAAAATGGAGTTTCAAAAAGAATGAACAAGACGTTGATGGAAAGGACAAGAAGCATGCTCAGCAGTGTTAGGTTAGGACAAGAATTTTGGGTAGAGGCAGTGGAGATAACATGTTACTTGAACAACAGATCACCTTCATCAGTGTTGGAGGATAAGACTCCACAAGAGGTATGGACTAGTAAGAAACCCTCTCTTTCACATCTGAGGGTATTTGGATGTGATGCATATGTACATGTTCCAAAGGAGAAATGAACCAAGTTGGATAGTAAATCTGAAAAGTGCATCTTTATTGGCTATAAGGATGGTTTAAAGGGCTATAAATTTTGGAACGCAATAACAAGGAAGGTTGTGTATAGCCGAGATGTGGTGTTAAGAGAGGTAAAATATGTTATTAAACATGAATTCAAAGGAACCTGGGAAGATAGAGTTTGAGCTAAAGGAGGAAGAATCAGACTCTACAATAGAGGAGGAATCAGAAGATGAAGAGCCGCAAACTTTGGGTGTGAGAAGATCAGTTCAAGAAGGAAAGCAACCAAAAATGTATAGTCCATCTACTTTCTATTTAAATTTATCTTTATCTATTACTGATGATGATCCCAGAACTGTGAAGGATGTAGTAGATTCAGAGGATGGAAAACTCTAGAAAGAGACCATGGTTGATGAAATGGCATATTTGCATAAAAATGAGGCTTTGGATCTAGTGGAGTTGTCGGCTAGAAGGAAACCCATTGGCAGAAAATGCGTGTTCAAGAAGAAGACAAATGCAGAAGGAAAGGTGGAGAAATACAATGCTCGGTTGGTAGCAAAAGGTTATTCCCAAGTGTTAGGAATTGATTTTGGTGATATTTTTTCTCTTGTTGCCAAGATTACTTCTACAAGATTACATTTATCTGTTGTTGTTGATTTTTATTTTGAGGTAGAATAGATGGATGTGAAGATAAAATTTCTTCATGGGAATCTGGAAGAGGATATCTACATGAAGCAACCTAAAGGCTTTGCAGTGAAGGGTAAGAGAGAACTGGTATGCAAGTTAAAGAAGTCTTTGTATGGGTTAAAATAGTCACCAAGGATGTGGTATCAGAAATTTGATACATTTATACGTGGACTTGGCTTCACCAGAAGAAAAGCATATCACTGTTTGTATTTTAAATTAATTGGTGACCATTTTATTTATCTAGTCTTGTAT
Organism: Pinus taeda; assembly: GCA_000404065.3. Taxonomy (NCBI): domain Eukaryota; kingdom Viridiplantae; phylum Streptophyta; class Pinopsida; order Pinales; family Pinaceae; genus Pinus; species Pinus taeda. The sequence goes on along the minus strand of APFE030854585.1, from coordinate 355,089 downwards.
GTGGATGATATCTTACTGGTTGGAAATGACAAAGAAATTATCCAGTATTTGAAGACACATTTGTCCTCCAAATTCAACATGAAATATCTTGGTGCTGCAAACTATATTTTGGGCATGAAAATTAAAAGATATCGAACAAAGAGGAAGCTCTACTTAAACCACAGGAAGTATGTCAAGACAATATTGTAGAGGTTTAATATGCAGGATAGTAAACCGATGAAGGTTCCTATTCCTATAGGTGTAAAGTTATCTGCTAAACAATGTCCCAAGACACAAAAAGAGGAAGAGGACATGTCCCATGTTCCATATGCAAGTTTTGTTGGTAGCCTAATGCATGCGATGGTCTGTACTAGACCAGACATTGCACATGTAGTGGGAGTATTGAGCAGGTTTATGTCAAAACTAGGGAAGGAGCACTGGACAACAGTGAAGCAGGTTTTCAGGTATTTGCGTGGCACTAGTGATTATGGGTTGTGCTACCAAGGAAGACCAGGATTGGACAGAGTGTTGGATATTCATCGCTTTGTTGATGGAGACTGGGCTAGAGATTTGGATCAGAGAAGATCTACAAGTGGGTATGTGTTTAACCTATTTGGAGGTGCAGTCAGTTGGAGGAGTAAGAAACCATCTGTGGTGGCACTATCAACTACATAGACAGAGTACATGGCAGCCACTCATGCAAGCAAGGAAGAAGTTTGGTTGCAGAGATTGTGCTCAAGTATGGGGTTAATACAAGGAGATATAAGGATAGACTGTGATAGGCAAAGTGCAATTTTCCTGGGAAAGAACCCTACATATCATTCAAAGACAAAGCACATTGATGTTCAGTATCACTTTGTGATGGATATGATAGAAGACAAAAAGGTGTTGTTGGTAAAGGTGGACACTTTGAAGAATACTACAGATGGATTGACAAAATCTGTGAGCTCTGAGAAGTTCTCTTGCTGTAGAGAAACAATGGGCATTGCAAGGCTAGATAAATGACTAATCTCTCTTGTGGCCCCTTGTGGACAGAAAACAATAAGTGGGAGAATGTTGGGTTGTGCTATATTATTTCCACGACTAGCCCACATAGTTAACTGTGGGGTTAGAAGGGGGTAGAGCCCCCCCTCGTTGTGTTGATTGCATAGCGGGGGGAGTCACAGTGGGTTTCAGGGCTGCAGGTAACCCCACTCTATGGGGTCCAGCGTAGCACCCCGGGAAATTTTGGTTTTGGACCCTATATTAGGTTGGGAAAACCTACATATGGTTTTGTGCACGATTTTTCACACATGATTTTGGACATGATGGTTTTCGGTCCATGGTTTTAGACACGATGGTTTTCGGGCTGCTTCAGCATGTATAAATATGTATTGTAACATTGAAAGGAATATAATGAAAAATCAAGCTTGTAGTCCCAATTTTGGGATACAGGGGAAAATCTCTATGTATATGTGTTTTATGTGTTATGCTCTCGCATTGTTTATTTTCTCTATTTTAGAATTTGTATGCAGGTAATTTTTGTACGGGGTTAAAACCTACATCTCTCTCCCCCGCTTCCAACTCTATTTCTATCTCCCCCCTCTCCTTCTCTATACTCCCCTTCCACTCTCTCCATCCATATATATATATATATATATATATATATATATATATATATATATATATATATATCATTCAATCCCTCTTCCCACCTCTTCCTCTTACTCTCCCTCTCCTCCTTCGTTTCTTTATCTATCCATCCCTACCTCACTTTGTCTATTTTTCACAATGAGCCCCCTCCAACTCTCTCTCTTTCTCTCTACCATCTAGCTCTATCTCTGTATTCCTCTCTTTACCCTTTTCCATCTCTCCCTCCCTCCCTCCATCTCATAAACTCCCTCCCTTTTAGACCCATTTATATCTTCCTCTTCTCTCCTTCTCTCCTCTCTCTCTCTCTCTCTCTCTCTCTCTCTCTCTCTCTCTCTCTCTCATATTTATTAATATATCTCTTACTCCTCTTCCTCCCTCTTATTCCCACTCTGCATTCTCCCTTGTCTCTCTGTCTATCTTCTCTTACCTCTCTCTCCCCCTCTATCTATACCTTTATCTCTCCCTATCTTCTTACCCATATATTTGTATCACCACCCCACTTTGTTAGAAAAATTATATAAATGACAGAGAAATGCAAGACATATAATATGTGGAAAAACACAAACACATAAAACCAGAGAGACATAGATATACATGGTTCACCTAGTTTGGGCTGCGTCCACCCCAAATAGCCAGCCCTTCCTTTCTATTATCTAGCAAAATGAATAGGCACAACCTACAGCAAATCTGCTGTAATATCCTTTGTTTTCTCTCACAATCTCACCATTATGTTTCTCGCTCGGAGAATACACATCTATTTCACAGCCTCAATACAATGCCCCCAAAACCCTCGTCGAGGGACCGCTGGCCCCTAGATCCCCCAGCTGGGGGGGATTAGCCCCCCTTGACCCCTATGGGGGGGACAAGTCCTCCCCGCACCCCCCCACGTGGAGGGGTGTACAATCTTCTTGGGGTATACATCTAGCTGAAAACAAATACCTCTAAATAATCATGCTCGACACCCAACAATCTCCCACTTGGAGAATGATTGTAGCAACTCCACCGCTGCTTCATTTGTTGGACAATGAATCCTATTTGGACCTGGCTATTTCTCATCTTCATCATCATCCTTGAAGACCAATTGAAACTGAGCATATTCTCAGTTTCTCCTTGGTTACAACTTTTGTTAGCATATCTGCAGGATTTTGGCTAGTGTGTATCTTTTCCATCTTGAGCTCTCCATCTTCCAACATTGATCATATGAAATGGTACTTGAGCTGTATGTGTTTAGTCCTGAAATGAAATGTTGAGTTCTTCACAAGATGAATGGCACTTTGGCTATCACTGTATAACATGCCCATATCATGCTTCTTACCCAATTCATCCATAAACCTTTGTAACCAAATCATTTCTTTACTAGCCTCTATAGCAGCAACATACTCAGCTTCTATTGTTGAAAGTGCAACAACACTTTGGATTTTTAAAACCCAACTGGCAGTTGTTCCACCTACAGTAAATACATATCCTGTAGTGCTCCTCCTATTATCTCTGTCACCTGCCATATTTGCATCAACATATCCCTGTAGAGAAATGTTTAAACCACCAAAGCATAATGCTTGATTTGTGGTACCTCTCAAATATCTGAGAATCCATTTCACTGCCATCCAATGTTATTTTCATGGATTGTTCATGTACCTAGTTACAACTCCCACTACATATGCAATATCAGCCCTTGTGTAGACCATTGCATACATTAAGCTTCCAACTGCTTATGCATATGGAAATTTAGACATATAATACATGTCTTCATGGGTCTTTGGGCACATCTCCTTACTGAGTTTGAAATGGCTAGCAAAAGGTGTACTAACTGGTTTTGCATTGTTGTTTCCAGGAAAACTAGTGTCTGATATGATAGTCCCACTAAGACGGGTAGCTATCTTAGAAACAAACAATTCAAAGTAACTTGTCTTTTCCTTTATGGATGATAGATAAGAGAGAAGCAAAGAGAACCAACCTTAATCTTTTGCTTGCCTCCTTTCTTGTTTCCTCTCTCCTTTGATAGAGATTTCCGCTCCTTTCTCACCTATCCTGCTTCAAAGAACACCTGTGGAGGCAAAGCAACAAAACACCATCAAATCATAGAGATCTATGATACCATAAACAATGCAGAATTAGAAGTACATTAACCATACAATTGCATTCACAAATACAAGATTCACAAATACACAAGTATATGGAGGAAAACTCAAATCACTTTATTAATAATAGAAGTAGAAGAGAGGATTACAACCTAGCTGTCTGATCCAGCATCATCCTCCTAGCATGAAAGCCCTTTTCACCTCATGAAAAGCAAGATCACCCAACAATATAATGTCTCAAAGGGAAACCAATAGCACGTCCTTACAAATTACAGGATTCTAGCCTCTAGATCTTTGTGATGAGGGATTCATATACATATATTTACAAGGGGGTGAGTCAGCTTCTTGGTTTTTGATTAGTGTAATTTCACTAATAGTTCTTGGTTCCACTTGGAGATTTCATGATCCCTTACTCATACCTGGACGAATTTAGAGAGGCAAGTGTCATATGAGAAGTTTCTAGAAGATTCTCTAGGTTTCCACTTAGCGAACTGTCTCTACCATTTGTCTACTCTCACCCATCACACCCTATAGAAGGTCTTTTCAGTATGCATTGCACCCCACATGTGTAATAGGTGAGATGCATCATACCTTGACCAAGGAGCAGTCTGTATGGGACAGTTTTGACTAGTTCTGAGTAGTTTTTCAGGTGGAACTTCTAGGAAATGATGTACTCAGTTGACCATGATCCTTTATGCTATGAAACAACACTTTTAGGGGTTTAAGAGCCCTTGGTTTATCGACATATGTGATTGGGGTTGCAGTGCCTAAATATGTCTATAACAGTTGCCCCCTAAAGCACGAGGTTGTAAATCTTCTGATGTCAGGTGAAATGCTTTATCACGAGGATCCAAGGTTTTTCGAATTGGAAGGTGACTTATAATAAGATATAATACAATACATTATCTTCATATTATTTTCATGATCTAGTTGAGGCGGGAATTCCCATGCTCAACTTTATAAATTCATTTTCATGTGCATAGGACAGACAATCATCTACTGTTGCAGACTGGTGATTCTTATAGAGCCATCATCCCTTAGCTTGGATGATCATCTGTGCAACTATGGAGTACATTTGATGTCTTTATTTTCCTGAATATATCGCAACCCGGATGGATGAAACTAGATTTGGGGTCTTCAAACTTGTTCAATATTCACCTGATGTACAAGTTGATCCATGTGAAAAGATGCTCTGGAGTCGAACATGGAAAGACATCACCTAATTACTAGCCAATGATAAGTTGTTAACAGGCGCAAGAGGAATCACCGATAATGATAATGACCCTCAAGATACTACAGTACAATTCATGTGGTGTGAATATATGATTCAATGTCGAACACCACACAAAATCTTTCGGTCAAAGGCCATTGATGTAAACCTGTTGCCGTAAGTGAGAAACATGCCATTGAGGCATGCAAGCTTCAAAGTACTGAAAGGGTTGTTCCTAAGTCAACTTCTTGGATAATGACCTAATGTCAACAAGAAGTGACATGTTGTAGGAGGGCCTTAATGAATCCCACATCTAAGACATGAAATGAAGAAAATGATTTTGTGGAGGTGAAAATGATCTGATGATACAAGGTTCAGGAATGGCGGTCATGAAAAATGGAGAGTGAAGGTATTACAGTGGATGAGGCGTTAGCTAGGTTGGCGAATTCTCTGAGCGACTTCTCTTGAATATATCAGCGACACTAAAATGGATTGGTAATGTTAACCCTAAAAATGGATGGTACGGAGGACCAATGGTGATGTGACCAGTGAAGGGAATAACCCAACTCGACTCAATCATGGTGATGGAGTGAAAATGTCATGTTCAAGAGCGACCTGCTACCAATGAAGTTCTTCAAGTTTTCTTCCCTTTTTCCGTAGTCATTGCTGACCAGTTCCTCTTTATTTTTTTCAAGATTGAGGAGGATAACATATTCTTGTTCTATAATTTTCCCTTCAGGAAAACCTGTCGCTATGTTTTAGCAAGCCTAGCGATAGTGAAACTCGCTTTTGTCTGGATGGACAAGTTTGTCGCTATTGTTTTAACGAGTTTAACAACAAAGATAATTTAGTCCTTTTCATGTTTAGAGAGTTTGAAAAGGGACAAAAAGGAAACTCTAGGAGTCCTTTTTCATGGCATAATTCCTTAAGTTCGAAAAAGTAAAAATAATATGAAAGGGATGACTTTTCGATAGTTTTAGCGAGCCGAAAAAACAAGCACTTGATATTTTTGTGGAATGATCCCTTAGGTCAAAAAAGATTAAAATGTAGAGGAGGGATGGTGCTTCCCTTTACTTTAACGAGCTAGAAAGGCCAGTAGCTCGGCAATCTTTTCATATTTTACGAGTCTAAAAACAGCTTAAAAGAGACTCATTTTTGAGGAATGAGTGGTGTTTTCATGTAGCAATTGGTTCCAGGTAAGTTTGGAACTTCTCAAACACGACAGTGTAAAGAGGGTGGATAACAGAATCACTCGTCGCAGTTGTTCCTCAAAAGGGTAAACAATCAAGTGGAGGCGTATGATCGGCTAAAAGAGTGGAGGTGATGGCAAGAACATGACCAAGGCACAAAAGGATAATAGCAATGCAATCACAAAGGTTATTTACTGAAAGGCGAGTTTATTTTTTAATGAGCTTGAACCTTTTGCCAAAATGTGCTCAGTGACGGGTTTATTTTTCAATGAGCTTGAACCTTGTGCCAACATGTGGTCAGTGCTAGGTTTATTTTTTAACGAGCTTCAACTTTGGGGAAACATTACTCGCTCCAGTTGTCTTTAAAGATGTCCCTTATTAGTAGGTTCATTTTTTAGTGAGCTTGCCCCATGTGAAACTTTGCAGGCTAGAAACGACCAACTACAGAACTAACTACACTAAGAGTTAATGAACTACTGAGGTTAGGTAGGATAGTTTAGGAAAAACATTTCCTTTGCTTTGTCGGGGCCGCCGACAAAGGTGAATGGTGGATCAGACCAATCACCTAACCTAAGAAGTTGAATTGAAAGTTAGGCTAAAATACTATAAGGTTAGAGTTATGATGGTCGCTTTTTACTTGCGTAAAAAAGGTTTGCATGCCCCCAGGTGTTGAGAAAACTAAAATTTCCAGTTCCCTTATGGAAGTTCCTTCATTTAAGCAGGATCATTTCGTCTGCAGAGCAGAAAAAACACTTCCTCGGCTCTATCCATTGAAATAAACAAAGGTGAATGGCGTGAGCTTCCAATCACATAACGTGCGAGGAGATCCTATTTCAGACTGATCCCATATCCTACACGGAAATGGTGTTTCAGACCAATCATATAACCTACAAGGAAATTTGTTTCTTCATCTGGGTTCACCTACCGAAGCAGACCAGGGTGCATGCCCCCTAAGCTTCATCACATTCACCGAATCACTCAGGGTAATTAGATGGATGAACTAGAGGTTAAAGAGACATTCCCTGTGTAAAGAGACCATTTAGGGATGGTGTTTGACTCATAGCCGTGTTTGAACCAGGAAATGAAAGTTGGTCTACAAGCTGTACCATTATGCCTTCATACGGGAAACACATCACCCGAAAGAGTGTGGAAACAATAGCTCCCATGCTGTAAACATAGTCAAGCCCAAGGAGTGGATTGTAATCTAGTGGCCCTTGAACTACCATCACGTTCAAATGAACTATTTTCCTTCTCAAAGTTATAGGCAAATTTGGAAGGATCCCTAATGGTTGACTGGTTCCTTTATTGAAACCTGACAAATTTCAATTCTCAGGCAGAAGCAATGGTGAACCAAGTTCTTTCCAAGCAGTTGAGGAAAGGATACTCACGAAAGCCCCTTCATCTATGATAGTGCTAGACATGATCATTCTGTAAACTTGTATTATGATTTGGAATGGTAAATTAGATGGTAGGTGGGGTCCCGCTAGTAGATTCCAATTGAAGGAAACAACTAGATTGCTTGGAGGGGGGACCGAATACACGGCTAGATGAATCTCTTGAAATGGGGAACTTCCCTCCTATGGTAAAGGAATGGGTAGATTTCCCCCATGTTCATCAGACTCTGTATTAACAAAAGGAATTTGAACGGTGTCATTCTCGTTCTCTTTGGAAACTGTATCATCTGAAGGTGGATCTTCTAAATGCAAGATTGGGTTGGCTGCCATCCTGACCTGTCGACTTTGGTCTCGTATGGACTCAGAGGGTTTATCTTCAGTGATAGGCGTTGCGACCGAAAAGTGAGGTATGTCAGTCGGATTTTCAACTAGTGATGGACTTGGAAAGAGTTTCTTGTATCCATGCAGAAGTCACTGTGCTGAAGTAGGACAGTTATCCAAGACACTTTTAGCTTCATCCAGAAAAGGACAACAACGAAGGGCGTGATTGCGTTCACACAACCTACAAGGAAATCTGAATCCTCCTTTTTGTCCATTGACTTCATTTCCACTAGTCGATGGTGTACTCTCAACATGATCGATAGAGGTTGATGACACTAGATGGTGCAAGTGGGCAGACCAGTCTCTCAAGATCTGTGGGATGCAAGGACACTCTCAATGAAAGTGGTTTCCTTTGAAAATTACGCATGGAGATTTGGGTTTGGAAGGTGCGGTGTGCGGATTTTCGTTGGAAGATGCATGGCTACCCCCTTGCGCGACTGGCTTGTTCTTCTTCTTCTCCTTCCCTTTCTTCTTCTTCTTAGTTACTTGGTTTTTAGTATCAGTAGTTTCACCAAGCGAAGAGGAAGAAGGAGAGGGAGAAACAAATGAAGGAGAAGGTGAGGGAGCAACTCCAGTGTCATCTGGTTGCTGATTCGATTGCTGATGAATTATAGTGTTTTGAACAACAGAGGTCGAGAATAGCCATACTGGCAGGCCAATTGTGATTCCTGGAGGGGAAAATGTAGCCATATAAGGAGCACCAATATCTCCCCAAGAGGAGAAAGGACTAGGATTTCCCCCAAGGGGAAATCCTTGATTGGTGGACTCCATTACCTCAACCTAAGATCAACGAAGGAATAGGGATGTTATTTCGAATTAAATAAATTTTATGACGCTTTGACACAACTTTCTTTTTTCAATTTTTAAGATTCAAGAAAAAGTTAAAGGTGACTCTAGTTGCCTTAGATTTTTAATGATCCTGAAGTGATAAGTGCTTAGATGGATGCTTTGACACAACTTGCTTTTTCAATTTTTAAGATTCGAGAAAAAGTTAAAGGTGACTCTAGTTGCCTTAGATTTTTAATGAGCCTGAAGTGACAAGTGCTTAGATGGAACTTTTCTTTTAGGGACTCAAAAAGGAACGAAAGTGGCTACTCTGGAAGTCTAGATAGAGGTATTACCAAACCAATCACAAAACTACAATATACACTCTGGAAGTCTTCCCAAATGCTGTGTTCAGTGCATTGCGATCGATAAGGTAGCAGACACAGCTTCCTAAGGATAAAGGATATCAAACTATTATGGTCTCCTAATATATACTCGACAGTACAGGGAGCGCAAGTCCATATTGGCACTTGTCCTATCAAAGAGGAGGAATCACCCAACCTTCGATGAAAAAAATAGTTACCAGGTTTTACGACGTTGGAATACATCTGTAGCCTCGACTTCTAAATGTTGTGAGTTAGGTTCCAAAGCATTTTTATGTTCATTGAGGTTTATTTTAGAGTTGATCTTTCTTAGAAATTTGTCTTTCAAGGTTCACCACGTGATGTAGATGTAAAATTCCAAAATATGCAATCTAAAATGATAAACAATTGTTTATTTTCTTTTAGTAATGAAAATCCTAGCTACTAAGGAAAGAAAAATATGATTCTTTCAACAAAGAGCAAAGTGTACACACTAAATGCACTTTTCCTAAATCATTTTCCGCATGCAGTCTAAATGCAAATGCACATGCATGCATTTGTCTTTCCGCTTCCTTAATGTGTGAATGCCAAAAGGGAAAACTAAGTACAGATCTGAACTACTTTCTTCAAAGTGACACTTCAACAATTTCTTTTCAAAATGTAAGGAAGACTAAAGCGAACTTTCGACCTCAAATGGAAAACTGTTTTCAACACTTCTAATATTGAAAATGTTGACACCTAATCTTCATGATTAGGTGAATTTTATGTAAATAATTAAATTAGGAATGTGAACAGTCATCAGGAGATGAACTGAACAGTCACTCCCTATTGTATATAACAATGACCTACCTATGGAATAATAAAGATCAATTTTACTACCTTTGGAGAGTTACTACCTGGCCTGACATGGTATCAGAGCCATTTCTCAAAATAAGTTGTAACTCCCTTCATTTTTGCTATTGTGGGCTGTACGCTAGTCTGAGCATTGTCCACTGGGTGTTGTTCTCTATCATTCTGACCTGAGCACTATTTTGACGCTTCTGTCATCAATGCCTTTGTCCTCTGTGTTTTTTTTTAGTGAATTGGTATGTGTTTAACTGTATTATTGTATGTGCGCTGTCCTCTATCCTATATGATGATGCTTTAACTGTATTGCATTTACTGCATTATTGTATGTGCTGAATTGAAATGAAAACATTGTTCGATTGACTGTGTATTCGTGTTGAGAATTTTCTCCTTTCCCAGTTGTCTCTGCATTGGTTCTTTGAGGGTTTCTTACAGTTGTTGGTCGTGTGGGAGTTAACCGTCATGAATCAATTTGGTTACTATCCACACAGTACTTGTATTTGAACTTCTCGTTTAAGGAAATCTAGTGGTAAGCTACTGCAGAAGTTTGTGATTGAGTGACATCTTTCTAAGTGCAAGTTGAAAAAGGGTCGATGCTGCCTAAAGGTGAATACCATTTTCCAGTTTGATTCCACTAAGCAATCAATCACTTTCGGAGAGTTACAAGCATCTTTGTTGCCAGAACCCAATCGATAGGAAGTGGAGGGTCCCATCTTATTGGTGATAATTTCCAGTAGCATCCAAGCTCAACAGATTGGACACGTAAAGGAAGCAACCACAGATGTGTTGTATCTCACCATGGTCATTGTTCGTTCCTCACTTGATAGACATGCTTTCATCTCCAGCTGGATTTAAAAGGCATATTCATGTTGTGCTCAGTGGTCTCAGTGAAATGGTGTGTGTGCCCTGAAGAAGTTTTGAAGCTGCTATTAAAACTTGGCACTACGACAGCCAGTGGATGTTCAATTAATGGTGTCCACTGAATTGGTATTTTCGGTGCACTGGAGGACTAAGTTGCGATACTCCCTTTTTTTAAATTTGGTCGAAATATTCTCTTTGGATTGAATAATATGTTTCCATACTTCTTTCTTTTAAAGTCTAGTCAATATATTGAATGACAGAGGTGTGAAATTGTTGTATGGTGAATGGTTTCAAATACATTTTCAAATGTTGTTGTTTCATGTATTGATACCAGCATAGTTTTAAATCATTGTTTAGATTGGTCCGATAATTCTTACATGAAAACATTGGTGCGGCGAGCATGGAATGAAATTTTATTAAGTTTTTTTATGGCGATATGTTATATGGTTGAGAAGTGGAAAGTATAACATATATATTGTTTTCTATCAGCAGAAATAATTTTTGTTACAGTATGCATTCAAGAGAAAGAGGAAGATATTTTAGAGGCAGGTGGGGCAGACATTCTCAAGCAGAGAAAGCAGATTTGCATTGCATACTCTCCAAAAGAAATGGATCACATGATGCCTCTACATGGAAGCTACCATGGGACAAAATTTAGCAGAAAAGAAACCAACAAAAAGGTAAAACTGATGATACAGACAAAGGTAAAGCACTTGAATCCGCTCACTATGTTGAAGCACAATGTAACATTGGAGTAAATGAAGATTTGTTTAATGCTTCACTTGCTTCGTGGAAAAACGATTGGTTGCTTGAATCAGGAGCAACCTGTCACATGACTCATAGAAAAGATTTTTTTGAAGATTTTACTGACAATGTTGATGGAGTAGTATAATTTGCAGATCAATCAAAAATCAAGCCATCAGGGCTTGGCAAAATCAGGCTTAAACTTCCTGGTCTTCCAGACTTTCTTTTGGATCATGTTCTATATCTCCCATAGCTCAAGAGAAACTTGCTGTCCTTGGTCCACATCCGCACGCAAGGTCACTCCATTCATCTGTTTGATGGCAGGCTTGAGGTAAGAAAAGCATCTGACCACTCACCTTGTCATGAGGGGAATAGAAGAATAAAGGCTTTTCAAACTGCAAGGAACATCTGCTCATGCACAACATTTCTCATATATTTCTCATCATGAAGAAGGTACACTTCCATCAAGTTTATTATGGCATGCTAGATTTGGACATTTAAACTATGACATTCTCCGCTTATTGAAGAAAAATGGTGTTGCTGGTTTGCCTACAATTCTTAGAAAACTTAAGCAATGTGATGCTTGCATTCTAGGAAAGCATAGCAAACAGTCCTTTCATGACTCACATTCAAGAGCACATAGGAAGCTTGAACTTATTCATTCAGATTTATGTGGTCCAATGCCTGTTCCTTCTGCAAATGGAAATAAATATATCATGACATTTATTGATGACTACACCAGAATGTGTTGGGTTTATTTATTGAAGAACAAATCTGATGCTTTCCTAACATTCAAGAATTTTCATAAATGGATTGAAAATTATGCACAATCTCATATTGGGTCTATTCGCACTGATAATGGAAAAGAATATACATCAAATGAAATTGAACACTATCTTCGCCAACATGGGATTAAACATCAAACAACTGTGCCTTATAATCCCCAACAGAATGGTGTAGCTGAAAGAATGAATAGAACAATCTTGAATATGGTACGATCCATGCTTTTTTTCAAAAATGTAAAGATAATGTTTTGGGCTGATGCTGTTCTATGTGCTGCATATATAAAGAATAGATGTCCATCTAGTGCTATAAGAAACAAGACTCCTTATGAATTGTGGTATGGACATGTTCCTTCAGTCAAACATCTCAGGATTTTTGGTTCCACCTGTTATGCTTTGATACCAAAGGTACATAGAAACAAACTTGGTGCTAGAAGTCGTAAGTGTATTTTCTTGGGGTATTCAAACACCTCCAAAGCATACCGCCTCTATGATGAAGAAAATAAAAAGTTTGTTATATCTAGAGATGTAATTTTTCTTGAATCATCCAAATCTGACAATGTTGTTGAGCGGCAACTTGATCGCTTGGATAGATTCGAAAAAATGAAATAATTTCAAGAATTTGAAAATCAGATTCCACATCTTGAAGGGGGGATTCCTATACTAGATCAACATGTGGAATCTTCTTCTGAAGAACACTCTCCCCCGAATGAAACTCCAACAACGGATGATGCTTTAAGTGATGTAATTGATAGAATTGGGAGACTCAATCTTGATTCACTCCCAACTCAATCAACAGAGCAGCCTGGACCATCTTAGAAAGGTCCCCCAAAGCGGCTGACAAAGACACTTGAAAGTGTTCATCCTGATGAAATTGGAAAAACAGGGACCAGAAATTCAAACCGACAAAATGGAGGTGATGTAGATGACTCTAATTCACCTATTGATATGGATGTTTCTTATGATTGTGAATTGAACTTGTCTGTAGATTTTGAACCAACTTCCTTTAAAGAAGCTGATTCTCATGATGAATGGAAAGAAGCAATGAAAAAGGAGTATGATTCCCTCATAAAGAATGGCACTTGGAAGCTGGTTGATCCTCCATTAGGAACTAAACCAATTGGCTGCAAGTGGGTCTACAAGAACAAGTACAAAGCTAACAGCTCACTTGACAAGCACAAAGCTAAGCTTGTGGCAAAATGTTTTGCACAGAAGGAAGGGGTTGATTATGAGGAAACTTTTGCCCCCACAACAAAATGGGCCAACATCCAGACACTCTTTGTACTAGCAGCTCAGAACGGTTGGAAAGTCCATCAAATGGATAAAAACTGCCTTCTTGAATGGAGATCTAAAAGAGAATGTTTTTATATCCCATCTTGAAGGATTTGCTGTGAAAGGACATGAACATAAAGTATGCAAACTTGTGAAGTCCTTGTATGGCCTCAAACAAGCACCACGAGCCTGGTATGAAAAGCTAACTGAGCATCTTCTGAAACTCAACTTCAATCATTTTGATCTTGATGATGCAACTTTATTTGTCAAGAAAGTTGGAAAAACAGTTGTATATCTTGTGGTATATGTAGATGATCTTTTAATGACAGGGAACAATGAAAGTTATATTGCATCCATAAAGAAAGAATTAGGAAAAATCTTTGAAATGACTGATTTGGGCTATGTTCATTACTATCTTGGCATTGAAGTAACCCAACATTCAAAATCGATATCTCTTTCTCAAATGAAATACATTGGAGATTTGTTAAACAGATTTGGCATGACAGAATGCAATCCTCTTTCTACTCCAATGGAACAAAACTTGAGGCTCACATCTATTGAAGGAAAAGAATATGAGGATGCAACAAAGTACAGACAGCTTATAGGAAGTCTCATCTATGTCACTACTACTAGACCAGACATTTCATTTGCTGTTGGAATCCTCTCCAGGTTTATGCAAAAGCCTTGTGAGGGACATTGGTCTGCTGCAAAAAGAGTTCTAAGGTACTTGAAGGGAACTCAAGACCTTGAAATCAAGTATACACAGGTGGACGACTTCAGCTTGATTGGATACTCTGATTCAGACTTCGATGGAGACAAAGAAACTGGGGTATCTACTTCAGGACATGCTATGAGTCTGGGATCAGGAGCTGTCTCCTCGAGATCATGCAAACTAGTTCTAGCAGATTCCACAACAGAAGTAGAATACATGGCAGCAGCTGAAGCAACGAAACAAATTGTGTGGCTCAGGAAAATTCTTGAAGATTTGCAGGTAAAACAAGTACAATCAACCCCACTCATGACTGACAATACCTCTGCAATAAAGTTGGCCAAGAACCCAAAGTTCCGTGATCGAACGAAGCACATCAATACTAAATATCATATGATTTGACATCATGTTGAGGCCAAAACAATTCATCTCCGTCATTGTTCCAAAAATGAGCAAATTGCAGACATCTTCACCAAAGCAGTTGGAAGGGAAAAGCTTGAACGATTCAGAATGATGCTTGGACTCACCAACATCCCTTCAGATTAAGGGGGGGAATGTTGACACCTAATCTTCATGATTGGGTAAATTTTATGTACATAATTAAATTAGGAATGTGAACAGTCATCGGGAGATGAACTGAACAGTCACTCCCTATTGTATATAACAATGACCTACCTACAAAATAATACGGATCAGTTTTACTGCCTTTGGAGAGTTACTGCCTGGCCTAATAGAAAATTCAAATCAAATACAATGGAAAAAGTACAATCGACTATCTAGAAGAGGAAGACTTTACGACACTCTTATTCTTGACTCAAAATGACAGTTACGACACTTTTGAATCAAAGGACCATAGTTCGATTAAGCTACTTTTTGCAAAGGAGGACTATAAATGATGAAAAATACAAAAAAAAAACTTTCACAATTCCTGATCAATGGAGACTGAATAATGTAAAGGAAGAAGGCTTCAACAATGATATACTGATCATAAGCAGCAAAACCATTGAATAGAGCTAAAAACAATGAAGAAGAAACCAAATTCCAGAGAGGGAAACAGTCTCATTCAATCATCGCACCTGTCCTTAAGGGAAACATGGATGCATCTCACCTGCAGCACATAGGAGGTATGATGCATCCAAACTGCCAATGAGAAACAATGCGATGGACCAGGGAACAAAACTGAGCTTAGTTTTTGCTCAAAATTTGCAGCTATGTTCAGTGATTTAGGCCGAGCTATGATAGACAATAGACACAAAGTATAGGGGTATGATATTATGAGGTTATTGAGCTACCACAAGGGCACTTAGGATGTTTGCAAGTTAAATGTTCAGTTCATGAACCAATCCAGAGATTGACTGAAGCAACGTTGATCTACTTTACAGTTGCATAGAAAAAGCAGTTCGAACGCTAGCTGGCTTAACTTCAGGCTCCATCTGTAGGTTATAAAGAAAACAACAGTAACAAACAAACAAACTATTCGATCCCCAGTGGAGTTGCCATTTTTTTCTGGGAAAACTAGTGTCTATTTAATCTGCTAGTCCCACTAAGATGGGTAGCTACCTTAGAAACAAACAATTCAAAGTAACTTGTGTTCTCCTTTATGGATGATAGATAAGAGAGAAGCAGAGAGCACCAACCTTAATATTTCGCTTGGCTCCTTGCTTGTTTCCTCTCTCCTTTGATATAGCTTGCCGCTCCTTTCTCACTTGTTCCACTTCAAAGAACACCTATGGAGGCAAAGCAACAAAACACCATCAAAGCATAGCGTTCTATGATACCATGAACAATGCAGAATCAGAAGTACGTTAACCATACAATGGGATTCACAAATACAGGATTCAAAAATACACAAGTATATGGACGAAAGCTCAAATCACTTTATTGATAGTAGAAGTAGAAGAGAGGATTACAACCCAGCTGTCTGATCCAGCATCATCCTCCTAGCATGAAAGCCCTCTTCACCTCATGAAAAGAAAGATCGCCCAACAATACAATGTCTCAAAGGGAAACCAACAACACTTCCTTACAAATTAGAAGATTCCAGCCTCTAGATCTCTGTGATGAGGGATCCATATATAGATATTTTCAAGGGGGTGAGTCAGCTTCTTGGTTTTTGATTAATTTCATTTCACTGATAGTTCTTGGTTCCACTTGGAGATTTCATGGTCCCTTACTCATCCCTGGGCGAATTCAGAGAGGCAAGTGTCATATGAGAAGTTTCTAGAAGATTCTCTGGGTTTCCACTTAGCAAACTGTCTCTGCCATTTTTCTATTCTCGCCCATCACACCCCCCATGTGCAGTAGGTGAGATGCATCGCACCTTGACCAAGGAGTAGTCTGTATGGGTGAGTTTTGACCAGTTTTGAGTAGTTTTTCAGGTGGAACTTCTGGGAAATGATGTAATCACTTGACCATGATCCTTTATGGTATGAAACAAAAATTTTAGGGGTTTAAGAGCCCTTGGTTTATTGACATATGTGATTGGGGTTGCAGTGCCCAAATATGTCTATAACAATTGTGCATATTAAATCTTTTCAACACCTTTTGTATGTACTCATTCTGAGACAATGTTAATTTGTGATTTTTCCTGTCTATAGTTATTCTCATACCAAGGATTTGTTTTGCAGCTCCCAAATCCTTCGTTGCAAATGAATTTGCCAATTTTATTATGAGCACATTTATTTCCTGCATGTTAGACCCTCCAACAAGCATGTCATCTACATACAATAACAATATAATATAGCTACCATCATTTTCCTTTTACATATAAACACAATGATCAGAGTGAAATCTAGTATAACCTTGTTTAGACATAAACTTGTCAAATTTTAGATACCACTGCCTTGGAGCCTATTTTAAGCCATACGAGCTCTTTTTCAACCTGCACACTAGTTTCTCCTTCCCTTTTAGATAATATCCTTGTGGCTACTAGATATATATCTCTTCCTCCAAATCCCTATCGAGAAAGGTTGTCTTTACTTCTAACTGCTCAAGATGCAAATCTTCAACTGCTACTAGACTTAAAATAGTTCTGATTGAAGTCATTTTAACAACAGGAGAAAATATTTCCTCAAAATCAATACCAATCTTCTGTGCAAACCCCTTCACCACAAGTCTAGCTATGTACCTCTGTTTTCCTCCATCTTCTTCCTTCATCCTGTAAACCCATTTATTCTGCAATGTAGTTTTACCTACAGGCAACCTGACTAAGTCCCAAGTCTAGATATGCATTAAGGAGTCCATCTCTTCTTCCCTAGCTAGATCCCACTTCTTCCTGCTTTCAACCTGCATTACTTCTTCACAACTTTCGGGTTCACCAGAATCAATCAACAATAAAGAATATAATGAAGGAGAGTATTGTTCAGGTGGTATACTTATCCTCATAGATCTTCTAACACCACTTTTAGGTGTTTGGGGTGCCTGTTGTTGTTGTTGTGTTTGTTGATTATTATTACTTTCAAGCACCTTTACTTTTCAGTGATCTCATCAAGAACTATGTATTCCTTGTTTTCTTTTTCCTATTTATTTTCCTACAACTGATTCTTATACAAGACCTTTTCATTGAATATTACATCTCTGCTCCTAATGATTTTGTGATTTCCATAATCATATAAGTGATAACCAAAATCATTAACACCATATCCAATAAAAGGTACATTTCTTTGATTTTGCCTCAAGCTTTGTTCTATTTTCTTTATTAATATGGACAAAGACCTCACAACCAAAAGGCTTTAAAAAATAGTAGTTTACCTTTTTACCTGTCCATGCTTCCTCTGGAACACCACCATCCAAGGAACTTGAAGGTCCTCTATTTATTAGATAAACAACAGTATCTACAACATCTTCACAAAATTGTAAAGGCAATCCTACATGCAATCTCATGCACCTTGCATGCTCCATGATTTTTCTGTTCATCCTATCCAACACACCATTTTCTTGTGGTGTTCTTGGAACTGTCTTCTCTCTGCAAACACCATGCTCTGAATGGTACCTATCAAACTCTTTGCTGTAATATTCACCTCCATTGTTTGATCTAAGACACTTCAATTTCTTTCCTGTCTCAATCTCAACCGAAGATTTCCATTTATTGAAAGTATCAAATACATAATATTTATTCTAAATACAATAAATCCAAGTTTTTTTAGTTGCATCATCAATAAAAGTAACATAGTAATGAGAACCACCAAGAGATGATACCTGAGCAGGTCCCCACACATCTGTATGCACAAGCTCTAATTTTTCGCTCTTCCTTTCTTTCCCAACTCTGAGAAATCTGAATCTCTTCTATCTTCCATAAATGAAATTCTCACAAAAGTCCAAATCAACATTCTTCAAACCTCGCAACAAAATCCTTGAGTGAAGAATCTTCATCCCCTTCTCACTCATGTGTCCAAGCCTATGATGCCATAATGCTGCATCTGCTCCTTTGGAAGTTAAAACATTAATAGAGTTAGAAATACCATTGCATAAATAAAATGTACCAACATTTTTTCCTTTTGCTATTACCAGGGCTCCTTTGGTGACCTTCCAAGAATTATCTGTGAAAGTTGTCACACAATCTTCACCGCCTAATTGCCTTGTTGAAATCAGATTGTTCTTCAGATCTGGAACATGCCTTACCTCCTTTAGTAGCCATTGATTTCCATTCTATTGTTTTACAAGAACCTTACCCATTCCAACAATTTTACAGGGTTTATCATCACTCAAACGGACTTGTCCAAAATCTCCTTGAACATAGTCATGAAAATATTTCTTATCAGGTGTGGCATGGAATGAGGCCCCTGAATCTACCACCCACGAATTAGTAATATTTTCAAAAGAAAGAATCAAAGCATCTTGTAACACCTCACCTGTCACATTTTCTTCATGATTGTTTTCTTGCTATGCATCTCCTTCTTTTCCCTTCCAAAATCTACAATCTTTCTTTAGGTGTCCTTTCTTTCCACATTTCCAGCACACTATCCCTAATCTGGACTTGGATCTACCTTTCCTTTATTTACTGCAATATCTTGAGCTCTTTCCTCTTTCGATTCTTCTTCCCATAGACTCTATACTCAAAGCATTACCTGATGTCTCATCGGAGCTTTTCCGTCACATTTCCTCACTAAGGATAGCACCGACAACATCATCAAACTTTAAAGTACTAGATCCAGAAACAAAGTTACTAATGGCCATTACTAAACCATTCCAACTTTCTGGAAATAAGCACAAGAATAACAGAGTTCTTACTTCATCATCAAAGATTACCCCTACAGAACTTAACTGACTTGTAACTATATTAAAATCATTTAAATGGTCTACAACAGATCAACCTTCTGACATCTTCATATTAAATAACCGTTTCATAAGAAATATTGTGTTTGAGGCCGAGGGTTTTTCATATAGTTTCACCAACACCTGAATCAAACCCTATATCATTGTTTCCTTCGAAATGTTGAAGGCGACCGATGCTGCGAGGCACAACCATACTATTCCGAGTGCTTTTCTATTGAGAATTCCACTCTTCATCTGTCATAGTTGTTGGCTTCTTTGCTTTTCTACTCAATGGTAGGTATGGATTTTTTACATACAGATAATCTTCCTTATGCATCTTCCACAGTAGCAAGTTTTGGCCGTTAAATTTCTCAACCCTGAACTTACCATCTTCTGCCATTTCTCCTGCTCGAATGAGGCACCCTTCTTTCCTGTGAGTTTATTAGCCAAATAGACCTTCCGCTCTGATACCAATTGTTAGAAAAACTATATATATGACAAAGAAATGCAAGACATATAATATGTGGAAAAACACAAACACATAAAACCAGAGAGATAGAGATATATGTTGTTCACCCAGTTTGGGCTACATCCACCCTGAATAGCCAGTCCTTCCTTTCTATTATCCAACAAAAATGAAGAGACACAACCTACAACAGATCTGTTGTAATATCCTCTGTTTTCTCTCACAGTCTCACATCTCTGTTTCTCACTCAAAGAGTAAACACCTATTTCACAGCATCAATACAATGCCATCATATAAGAGATGGGTTGTCTTCTAGGGAAAAAAAACCCTAAACTAAACACAAATTCAACTGTCAGATCATTCGCCCAATGAATGGCCTAGATTGAATAGAAATTACTATACTTTTACATAGCAATTTTACATCTATTTTTGGCTTTGGCGGTGCTGCCCCCAAAACCCCCGCCGAGGGACCACTGGCCCCTGAACCCCCCAGCCGGGGGGGGTTAGTCCCCCCAGACCCCTGCGGGGGGGACAAGTTCCCCCCGCACAGCTCTGTGTGGAGGGGTGTAAAATATTCTTGGGGTATGCATTCGGCTGAAAAAAACAACCTCTAAATAATCATGCTCCACACCCAACACACTTTATCTTCTCAGGTTCCCTTGGTTGGACTTCATATTTAATAACATCTTTCACCTCTCTGAACACAACATCTCGGCTGTACAGAACCTTCCTTGTTACTAGGTTCCAAAGCTTATAACCCTTTAAACCATCCTTATACCCAATAAAGATGCACTTTTCAGATTTGCTATCCAACTTGGTTTGTTTCTCCTTTGGAACATGTACATATGCATCACATCCATATACCCTCAAATGTGAAAGAGAGGGTTTCTTACCAGTCCATACCTCTTGTGGAGTTTTATCCCAGCGCTGATGAAGGTGATCTGTTGACCAGGTAACATGCTGTCTCCACCGCCTCTGCCCAGAATTCCTGTCCTAACCTAGCACCACTAAGCATGCTTCTTGCCCTTTCCATCAACATCTTGTTCATTCTTTATGCAACTCCATTTTTCTGAGGTGTATATGGAGTAGTCTTCTGCCATGCTATACTGCCCTTACAAAATTCTTCAAATTCCTTACTTCAAAACTCTCCGCTTTTATCTATCCTTAGCACCTTTACCTTCTTCTGTGTCTGGTTTTCCACCAAAGCCTTGAATTCTTTAAACTTGTCAAAGACTTTAGATGTCTTCTTAAGGAAATATATTCATGTATTCCTTGAGAATTCATCAATAAATTATACATAGTACAAAGACTTACCTAGTGATGGAACCTTCACAGGTCCAAACACATCACTATGCACAAGCTCTAATATATGTTTCGCCCTCTTACCACCAGAGGGGAAACTCACCGATTCTGCTTCCCATATACACAATTTTCACAGAAATAAAAATCCAGAGAGCTATTACTCATACCTTCTACCATACATTTACCATGAAGTATTCGAAGGCCATTCTCTCCAATATGTCCAAGCCTTTGATACCACAACATGGTCTTCTATCCAGAGACCACTAGATTTTCTGCTCCACTATCAGGAACCATAGAACTATTGAACCCATCAATAACTGTACTACCTTGCAGCTTGTACAGAGTTCCAATCTGAACTCCCCGCATCAATACCAGTGCTCTTCAAACCATCTTGTAAGTATCCTTCTCGAACTACTATTTTTACACCTGCATCATCCAACTTTCTTACAGAAATCAGATTTCTGGCTAATGCAAGAATATGGAGAACACCCAGAAGTGTCCTAACCCTTCCACCTTGCAACTTCAACTTTAATTTTCTGTGACCAATGATTCTAGCCTTCCTATAATCCCCTAAGAAGACAACACCACCATTGTATTTCTCATACTCACAGAACCACTCTCTATGGGGAGTGAAGTGAAAGGATGCACCTGAGTCAATCAACCATGCCTCATATCTACATGTGTACTTGAAGAAGCCAAGTACACATCCCCACCTTCATCTAAGGTGGTTGTCGCCTATGTAGAAGCAACATCATCAGATCCCTTTCCTTTATTAGGAGCTTTAGATTTACAGTCCCTTTTGTAGTGCCCTTCCTTTCCACATTTCCAACACACCACCTTTACAGGTTTTCGTGGAGATTTAGATCTCCCTCTAGATTTAGATCTCGCACACGATGACTTATTTTTGTTTCTATTCTAGGACCATCCTCGTAGAGATAAGGCATTTCCACTCCGACTCTCCATATTTTTCCATCTCATCTCCTCCGTAAGCAAGGATGAGACTATTTCATCAAACTACAAGGCAGTTGCATTGCTACTGGTTGCAATAACCAGACTATCCCATGAATCTAGTAGAGAACACAAAAAATTGATGCACTTATCAATTTCCCTTGATGTACAAAATTATGAATCTGTACACAATCACGAATTGACTCCATCACCTTTGTTTACCATTTAGATCCCTTTTAGTGAGAAGATGTTTTAGGTTTTCATGATCAATGTTTAGCTCAAGGCTTCTCTTGATGAGGTCATTCTTCTAATGTCTTAGAACCAACATCACCACTACCAATATTAAGTCATGTGTAGCATGCAACTCATGTTTATTCAACTTCCTAGATGCATAGGCTATTACTCCTCCTTGCAATAATGCAACTCCCATTTCATGCTTGAAAGTGTCCATGAAAATTATGAATTCCTCCTTCATATCAGGTACATGAATGATCAATGCACTGGTTAGTAACTTTTATACCTCAATGGATGTGGTGTTACATTCATCCATCCATTCATACCTAAATCCTTTGTGTTATAATGTGGTAATATGTTTTGAAATGTTGAAAAACCCTTTCACATATATTTGATAATAACTTACTAAGCCCATGAAGATGTGCACCCCATGAGCATCTTTTTGGCACCAGCAGGTCCAGTATGGGCTTCATATTTTCTACATAAACCAAAATCCCTTCTCCTAAAATGTTGTTCCTTAGATAATGAATATCCTTCTAGGTAAATAATTTTTTAATTATTTTCCATAAAAAAAATCCGTTAAACGTGTCAACACAATCCTTAAATATTGTCCATGCTCCCTTCCATTATTATAATGCATGAGAACACAATCTAAAATGACTTGTATAAGGTGGTCTAGATACTTCTATAACACATCATTCATAAGACTAATTTACATTTTTAGTGCATTGGTTAAACCAAACTACATCACTATGAACTCATAGTGCCCAAAACTAGTCCAAAAGGTGCTTTTTTGGATGTCAATTTCCTTAATCCTTCACTGGTCATGTCCATATGAGAGAACAATTTTAAAGAAACTTGTTAATCTATTCATTTGATAAGGGATATAATCATTGTTGGGTATTGGGTAACTATTATTCATTCTGGCTTGATTCAAGTCCCTATAACCTATACACAATCTTAAGGAAGCATCCTTATTCTTGACCAAAATTATGGGTGCACCTTAGCATGAAATATTGGGTCTAATATGTCCCAAGTCCAATATTTATTTCAACTACATTTGCAATTTATAAAGGTATGGATCCATAATCATGTATGGTTTCTTCGATATTAGCTTCCTATTAGGATTTAGTTCAATTGTGAAATCAAGTTTCCTCTTAGGATGTAACCATGCAAACACTTTGGGGAAAACATCCCTTAATTCTAACAAATATGGGTGTTGATATAGAGAGGGTTCCTTCTTTTCACTTATGGCCTCAACCACATACAATTTGTAGCACTACCTAAGAGAATTTTTCACCTTCATGAATTATAGCAACACTTATCTCTTAATATTGTAGATCTAAAGTGATATTCCTTCATCATCTAAACATATCACTTTATTCTTGAAGATTTATGAGCTTATATCTATTCCATTTCAATGATGATATACTATATTCTTAAGAAACTGATGTATGCCTTCAAATTACTTGTAAAAAATCATATGTCTACCAAACACTCGTCAACATTAGGTCCCACTACATGTTTTACCATAAAATCCATCTTGATTTTTTAAAATTCATCAGGCTCTTTCTTTTACAACCCACATTTTATAATGCAAACGGTAAGATTAAATTATCTATAATGCCATAATCAAATAGGATTCTAAATGTTGTTGGCATTATGATTAATGCGTCGTCCTTGATGGAAACCTACTTGCTAAATATGTGAGCATGATGAGGACAGATGTGACAGAGAGATCACACAAAGAAACATCAGTTTAGAGACAAAGGAAGGATAAAGGTGATGTTTGAAGAAGTATATGTGGCTCTTGTGAGTAAAGGACATGTACATACATGGGTGTGGTGAAGCAAAGTCTCCTATAGTTTTTTGCACCATAATATTCTCAATACTAGGGGCCTTTACCATGGTATTGATCCATATTAATGAGCACGATAATGGACATTTGATTGCATTAAATAATACCATCGGAATAAATATAGAATTTGCCTACGGTATTGGCTAAGGCCTACACTATATAAGGAGATAGAGATCAATGTGCTAAGTGTGCATGTATTGGGTTATTGATGATAGGTTAGATATGAAATAGGTGCGCACCAAGGGGTATGATAATGGATCAAATCTAATTCTGAGATGACTACACATTGAATAATCTATTTATGGATTGATAGATCTATGATAATGACGTTATGTTGTGTGTCTATTATAGTGTATGCCAAGATTTGGTTTTGTCTGATGTTTTGTTATGCAGTGAAGGTATGGCTCAATAATTATAGATCTATACACACGTTTTCTTCATAAATATCATTTACATATGCGAATATATTTCTGGATATTCATGTATATATTCTACAGTATAAAGATATTTGTATGTAGGTGTCAAGCATGAAAGGTGTGTAGATACACAGAAATTCTTTTTCGAGTTCGCATACATCTACTAGGGTTTTGCAATATGAACTGATGATAATGGTTGATCTATTATATTATGTTTGTTGTCATCTGTCAATGAAGTCTCCTATAAATATGTGTATGTGAAAGTACGGTTTGGGATGAATTGATTATGAGGTAAAGTATTGACTTGTCACCAGTAGAAAATGATGAAATTAATGACTAGGTGACTAAAAACGTTAGTCACCACAATTAGTTCAAGTGAACTACTACTAAATTTGAGCAATTTTAAGTGATCAAACTAAAAATGACTAACTTAAATGACTAATTTAGTATAGGGATAAAATATACGACTAGATAATAAGTGACCAAACTAAAAGCAACTAACTTAACTGATTGGTTTAGTCTAGGACTAAAATATATGACTGGATAATAAGTGATAAAATTAATAATGATTAACTTAAGTGATTACTATAGTCTAAGAATAAAAATATTACCAAATAACAAGTACAACAAGCATATGAATTACTTATTTATGATAGTAATTTTTAATTATGTCACTCTAGAAATGGAAAATTGCAATTTTGATATTAAAGTGATACATTTCACTACATGGGTCTCTAAATCCATCCACATTATTAGAATTTAGAGACAAAGGAGTCTTTGAATCCATCTACATTGTTAAAATTATGAATACCCTTTTGTCTCTAAAATTTAGCACTGTAGATGGATTCAAAGACCCCCTTCTTTAAATCCATCTACAGTGTTAAATCTAGAGACAAAGGGGTCTTTGAGTCCATCTGCAATGTTATAATTTAGAGACCCCATGAAGAGGGTTTGCAAATCCATTTGCAATGTTAAGTACATAAAAATGACTCAAAATGACTAAAATTTTCTAGTCATAAGAACATTTAACATAGAAATGACTCAAAATGCAGATACATTATCTTGAATCCCTTCTAACAAAAACTATTATCCATTGCATTTTGAATAGAAGGTTATATGAGATTACTTGTGCTAAGAAATGTTTGATTTAAATCATTTACTTATAATAGTTCATGAATCTTAATGAGGAGTATTTTCATAAATCCTTTGGAGTTAAGATGTTGTGCATTACCTTAATTTTGAACATATTCTAGAATATTGGTCTGGTTAAAATATCGCTGAAACATAACATATGATAAAAAAGAAATGCTAGTAAAGAAACAAAATTGCGTAAAAGTTTTTCATTATTCTATGTTATTGTTTACTATGCTACCACCTTACAACGTTTACTTTGAAGCATGTGGTGAAATTTCTAGCTTTATATGTTTGATGAATAGAGTGTTTAGAGATTATACAGACTGATTTGTTATTGCCTTCTTCGGTGATATTCTTATACACTCCAAGACAGAAGAGGAGCATGAGTGACATTTGGGTGTTGCAAGAGAAACAATTGTATGCCAAGTTGAGCAAGTGCACTTTCTATCAAAGGAAAATCCATGATTTAGTTCACAATGTCTTATAGGAGGGCATAGAAATGGACCCATGGAATATTAAATCCATCAAAGGTTGGCAAACACCAAAGAATATTTCAAAGGTGAGATTGTTTATGGGATTACCTAGTTGTGAAGATAATTTTCAATAGTTGAAATATTTATTAATCAATGCACCTATTCGAAAGAATGTAGATCCAAATGAGGATATTTTGGTGTGCGTCAATGCATTTAAAGAAGGAATTAGTGGACCCCTTATGCAAGATAGGCATGTCATATGAATTGAAGAAAATCAAATAACACGAAAGAAATTATACTGCCCATGACTTGGAGCTTACAACTATTATCCATGCATTGAAAATGTGAAGACGTTATCTTATGGGATGAAATTTTGAGTTCAAAACAGACCATATATGTCTAAAATACTCACATAGACAAATTAGATGGTTGGAATGCCCTAGTGAATCTGACTTTGACATCAACAAAATTAATGGAAAAGAGAATAAAGAAGTTAATACAGTGAACATTAAGAGGGTACATGTAATGCATGCTATAGCTATTAGCATATACAACATAGACATAAAATGAATGATTTTGGAAGATAAGGATCAAACTAAGACTATTTACAAATTAAAGAAGGGTTACAACAAGGTAATTCACACCAAAAATTTAAAGACTACATTCTAGAAGAGGATGGAAACCTCTTGCAAAGGAACACAAGTTTATGTTCCTAATTCTCAAGACTTGAGAACTTTAGTGATAAGAGAAATGTGTGATGCACCATATGTTGGACACTAGGGTACCAAAAAACTATTGTAGCTATAAGAATTCAATATTTTTGACTTAGTATGAAACAACATGCGGTCATAGCTAAATGCATGTAATGTTAGAAGGTAAAGGCTAAACATGGACATTGAACATGATTTATATATCCATTGTCCATTCCTAAATGAAAATGACATATTTCTACCATAAATTTCATCACTAAGCTACCAAGGATAACAAGGTGAGATGATTCCATCATGCTAGTGATGGACAAGCTTACGAAAGGCACACATATTATTTCAATTAAGTTGATTGATAAGGAATCATATATTGTGGAAATTTATATAAAAGAGAAATTGTAAAGTTATATTTTGAGTTGGGATAACCTTGAAAACAAAGTGATTGTTTAGGCTATATATTATAAAATATATGTAAGAACATATGTTAAATATAAGTAAAAATATAAAGGATACATAAGATAGATAGAAAGTTGCGCAAACAAAGGAAAAATTCATAGATAACTTAGATTGGTTGGGTATGTGTTTTATCAAAGTGAAGGCTAAAAGGAGCTCACTAAAATTGGGAAACTACCCAGAATCAGTAGCACAATATTATGGGCCATTTGAAATCCTAGATAGGATAAGGTTGGTTAATCCTAACCTTGTGATTGATTAAAATATGGTATAGGCGGAGCACAAAGAGAACTTTTGGGTGGAGCCAATAAGCATCTTAGACTCAAAATTAGAAGTTCTCATGTGCAAAGCCATTATCTTGGTAAACGACAAGTGGACCTATTGCAATCCTAAAGATACCACATGAGATCATGAAGAGGCTATGTGGGAGGACTACCCATATCATTTTCATATTTTGAGGAAATAGGAATGTACATTTGGGCAAAAATGACTAAAGACACCATTTTTTATAGCTAGGATTACTAAATTCCATACCTTGTATATTTCATGTCCAACCAGTGGTTGTTCCCTCAAAGGTAAGTGGGACAACCTAAAGCATTGTGATGGAGAGAAGGGAGTACTCTTCCTTGGCTTATGTAGGTTTAGGGGAGTGAGTTTGGAATTTGGGATTTCTATAGCAGTTACTAAATTTTAAAATTATAAAATGCTAAGATGTAAAAGAAATTATGTATCTACATGTAAAACTATATGGTGATTTGCACGAAATATAGTGAAAAAATGTAGGGGGAGGAAAATGTAACACCTCGATTTTGATCACTAGATTAGAAATGTATATTTTTAAATATGATGAATGTGTAAATGCCAAGATATATAATATGTAAAAATATAGCCAAACATTGATAGCATTATTGGATTTCAATGGTTTCATTATGTAAGGTGAATAATGTGCGAAACTCAGAATAGTCAGGAGGAGACACACAAAAATTTATCCATGTTAAGGTTTGGTGTGGTCTATACATAGTGTGATTGTAAAGTGATTTTGATGGCTTGGATGGCCTAGGTTATGGTTCCTTAGATCACATTCTAGTCCCACAAGTCATGGACACAATATGAAACAAAAAATTATATGTAAATATTTATATTGAAAATAATAATATAAAATACATCATTGGTTGTAAAATGGGTAAGAACATATTCAAGGAGGACCTATCATTCCATAAATGAGGGGGATAAAAATGCGTCCAAGGTTAAGTCACACATGCCTAAAATCCCATGTTATTAGCATAAATTAATTGTCATTACCATATAATCCCCATTTGACTTATTAAAACCAGTCATTGAATGCATTTTTGAGGTTGGTAGAAGAGTCATATCAATTAGTTATTGAAGCATGTGCTAAGTACACTCATGAGGGGAGTGATTTTATTGAATGCATGCAAGAGGTGGGTGAGAGAGTCATCTCACCTAGATGTGAGAACATGTGATGAGTAAAATTGTGTTTTGAATCACATGAGTCAAAACATGCATAAGAAAATGAATTTGAGTAAAGGAGATAGCTAACCTTCAAAAAGAAACAGGAGAAAAAAAATAGAATTTTGGTGCTATAAGAGGAAAAAATAAAATTTGTGTTGAAAGCCAATATCTAGTGTTGATATTTATGATAATAAATAGCTTTGCATGTTTGTGAGGGGTTCTCATTTAGAAATCCTCAATTGCTTCTGTAAAGGTTGTTGTAAGTGCTCAACTAGTAGTTAGATTTCATAAATCCTATAACTAAGAGATTCCTTACCAATCTATGTTAGAGCCCTAGAGTGGATGGAGATTGTCTAAGGGACTATGATACATAGAAATAAATATCATCCTTAGATTGTGAAATATGATGAGAAAGAGAGTTAGCTAGAAGGAATTATTGTAGGGGTCACATCACTCTTAATTTACTAGGTATTGGTCTCTTAGTGTTGACTATAGACATCCATAGGAGCATGCTCATGTTTGTGGAATCATAGCCCTAGATTAGGTGTGGCCTATTGTAGAAACAATTAGTCCAAAAATAACTATGGTTGGATGGAATATTTGATATTTGTAGCTAGTTGTGTAAAAACTTTATAAGGTTAAATATTCCAATCACTCTATTATTTAATATGTAAATGTTATGCTTGAATGTTATGTCCAATTTATGTTTTGTATGTTTAAATGTTGTTTTGAATGATTAATTCATCTACATTCTTGAATTTTAAAATCATGGACAGTCACATGAGCCTTTAAGTCAAACAATATACATTCACTTCTTTCAAAATGGTATTAAAGTTGGATTTATGGTAACATGCCTTATACTAAGGGTCTAGGTATGTCACTCATCATCTTATTGGTATGTTGTCAAAACCTAGAAAATTTTCAAGTAGAAGAATAAGTGTGATGAGGTTTAATGATATTTATCTCACGAATCCACAAAGAAATGCAAAACAAATGCCCAAAAAATAGAGAAAGTAAATCATAAATGAATCCCAAAGAAAAATGATTGGTTCTTATTCATTTGGGACATAATTTAACATATATTGCTCAAAATTAGGCACGTTGTTAAACATATTTTATCATGATATAATTCCCACCAAAAATCAAAGGCTAGAACAATTTTTCGGCACTGCAATATCGATCTCCAATCTTCGTTGCGAATATATGGAAATAGGTATGTCACTGGATCAATCTTTAAGATATCTAGATTGATTCCCTTTCTTAAAATAGATTGAACTCCAATGCCTTAGCTGCAGATTTCTTCTATGTTTTCACAAGAAATGTGGCAGTGATACACTGACAGTCAGGGTTTCATGGTTGAATTTCAATACATTGAGGGATTGACGGATGGAGGAGAATCTTTTCAATAGCTCACCCCACAAATAGATTTGTTTGACATTGAAAGAAAGATTAGCATAAAAGCAGAGAAAAGTGGCCTGCGTTATAACCCTAAATGTTGATTTATTTCTGTCTTACTTGATTTGATAGACTCGACGTAAACATAATTAATAATTTTGACTATTCCTATGACAGAGGAGAGGACACTATTAGTGGAAATTTAGCAACATAAATCCAAATATTAGTGTCACAGATGAATAATTGGAGGTGTTTGGATCGACTTCCAAGATGAAAATCTAATATGGAGGTGCCAGGATCAATTTCCATGATGAAAATTTACTATGTCACTGATTCCTTCTACTCCACTACTCTGTTTGTGCCCTTGGACAGACCCTCTAGTAAGTTCATAAACTTAGAAGCATTTTCTTTTGGCATTTACATTCATTTGATTCCTCTACAGTAGAAAAAATTTGGGTGTAATTATTTTTTAGCAATAAAAATGGATTTTTATCTCCGGAGTTGTATGGTCCCTTTAGAAAGGAAGTGAGCTAAAGTAGGTGATGGTTCAATTATCTAGGTTTGGGTGGTAAGATTCAAGTTCGTGGGGCCAGGTTGAAATTGAAGGTGTAGGTCTCGTTGGTATACTAGGTCGAGGCTATCAAATATCATCACTTGGATGGTGTGAGTTCCCTACTTCTTGTGTTTGATTTATCTAGGTCAAGGTGTAAAGTGATCTACAATGTTGTAGTTTAGAATAGACTCTTCCAATCATTCACGCTAATGTCAGTGGTCATAAATGTCAGTCTGCACCCAATTTTGGAACTTTGGTCATGGGGTGTAGGACATCAAGGGATATTTGTCATACTACTCGATTTCTATCTTTATATGTATCCCCATCCACCTCTCCTGCCCTTATATATGTTTTTAACTTTGCTTCTTGGAAAAGGTTAAAAAATATATCTTATTGATTCATCTACTTATGGGACTTCACTTGGAATGGTATCTTGTACCTCTATCTCTTTTGGATCAACTACTTTAATTTTGTCAGTAGGATCTACTGCATTTGGAACCAAGTGAATGGAAGTTGGTAAGGAAACTCCATCTGCAACTCATGGGACTGCCACTCAAATGATAACTGGTAGATTTCTTTGGTGGAGCCACTAAAACCACTTTTTTATCACCACCTCCTTTGTTGCTCTAAAAATTTCCATCTATGCCTCTGTTAATGTCTATTTGGGGTATCAATATCGATTTTCAACAATGGAACAATCTAAATCTAAATATCAATCTGGTTGTCAGCTTCTTATATATATGCCTTTGTCAATGCCTATGTGCGGTATCAATATAGATTTGTGGTAGGGGAATGAACTAAATCTAAATATAAATCCCATTGTCAGCTTCTTATATTAATGGCACTTTATAAAGTACTTCTCTTTCTTTCTAATGCCCTGACATTTCTTTCCCTTTTGGAGATCCAAACTATTTTTTTTTAAGGAAAGCTTTCCTGATAGATTTGCATACAAGAATGCATGATTTTGATCGAATTTCATTTCTATAACATTTTCTACGAGGGCTAGCACTTATGGGACATGAACATCCTTCCATAAGGGCAAGGTCCTCTAAAAATGTTTATATGAAAGATATGTCTGGATTAACTAGGAATTCCTTGGCAGCAAGGTATCTAACAATTGACCATGTCTCATCGAGTTGAGCCTGCTTGCTAATAAATTGCGCTTCTTTTGTGTCATAATAATATGGCCACCGGTCTTTTGAAATCCTTTTCTTTTCCATTTCTACTACTCTACTTGCTAGATCTGGCCTCCCCATCTTTATGCGTGTAATAGTAAACTACCAAAGAAGTCTTGGCCATGATCCTCCATTGTGATATAACCAAGGCGTGTTCTTAGGATCACTGCCAGTGATAATTCACCACTCTTCATATTCCAATGTAGGAAAGAATATTTTCATAGGCATGGTGCCCAGAAGATCATCCCATTTTCTCTCAATTAGGTTCAATATAGACTCAACCTGTTCTGAGGTAGTTACGGAAATTAATATAGCTCAAAGATTACCCAAGGAGAAAAACCTGAAATCCATTTGAGCGGGATGGAGGTTCCCAATTAGCAAACCCCCTTGATCAGGCATCCAATAAACAAGCCAGGTGTTGTAGCAGCTATAACCACCCTCCAAAATGTTTTCATGCATCAATTTCGAAGCTTCCATTGAAGAGTTTCACTTGATGACTGCACACACCTAGGTTCACTCAATGAGCTCGTGTGAGTCATTACATTCGCCTTGCCTATTTATTGCACTCAAGTCTCTAGATGTTGATGTCTAATTCATGCTTGTGACTATGTTTTGGTTATGCTCAAAGTCTTTTCTCTGTATGTGTTTGATGTGTTTTCCATGAAAGCATCTATCGCACTCACACAAAGAGTCACATTCACTATTGCACAAGCGTAGACATGATCATGAATGATCAATAAAACGTGTTGCGCTTATTTCTTGCACCATTGGTAAATCATGTTGAACATGTGTGTCCAGATGGTTTTGTCATTTCATCGTCAAGTCATGCGAGTGTGTGTCTGTATGTTCACTTATGCATCTTTCGACTATTCACACACTTAGTCATTTTTGCTAAAGTTATGATGACCAAACTCCCCATTGAGAGCCAGACCATCACCCTTTTTTGGACCCGATCAACTGTCAACCAGAACAGCACAAAAGCACCAAGCTAGTTCTTTCAAGTTTTTCTACCCACAACCAATTCAATTAGCACTCATGTTGGCCACCTGGGCAGTCGACTGGCTGCTCATCTCAGAAATTGTCCAATGCTCATGAGTAGGCCTCCCACTGCCCATCAGTCAGATCAGCTCAGAAATTGCACAGAGATGATCAATAGGATGGCCTCTCAACCTTAATGCAATTTTCCCAACCAATAGCTCCGAACAACAGACTTCCTGTTCCTTTCAGGAATTGCATAGTTGCTGCTGCCAGTGATTGAGCAACCAACTGACAATTCCCTTTCAGAATTATGCAAGTGTGGCTGCCAATGACCCTAGCAACAAAATAGAAGTTCCCTTTGGGAATTGTGCAAATCTGGCTACAAGTGACCCTAGCAGCCAACTAGTAGTTCCCTCAAGGAATTACGCAAATATGGCTACCAGTCTCCTGGGCAGTTCCCAAGAAAAATTGCGCAATCCCTGCATGCTGACCCCTCATGTAGATCAGCTTGTTCCTCTAGAAAATTGCACAAATTTCGTTTTCCAGCCCCTACTGACTTTTCGTACTGAAAAATGTGTAGAGCATGCCTGACCTACCCTCTTGTAGCCCTGACTATTCCCTCCTAAACTTGGCATAATTTTTCCTCCCAGCCAAGCCAAACCTTGCAAACAGTCACTGTAGATCCAGATCACCTATCTCAATCCCTCAATGACTCTTGAAAAGTTTTCATCAACAGTTACCCACAACCATCATCCTACATGATATCCCTGTTGCCTCTCCCAGTCACCCACATTCGAATGATCATGTGTCATGGTAGACTAGGAGGTTTTGGATTTGATGTCGTCTCATCATGAGTGACTACATGTAGAGGTACACCCAAAAACATGTCAAGACGAGATGAATGAAGGGATCACATGTAGATGGACAGGTTCACCAACAAATGAATGAATGAAGCATGCAAAGTGGATGAATGAAGGAAGCATACGAAGCAGACAAATGCAACAAACATGTACCTTTGCAAATAAGTGAGCCTTTCAAGCCTTCTGACATGAAAGAAAGGAACAACATGCTAGAGCTTCATCAAGTGAACCAAGGACCATCAGAGACTCCAGACACTTTTCCATGTAGAGGTGAAGCTATGATACACCATGAAGATATCCATCACTTAGCAGCACTATAGCTCGACATGCACTCCAGCAGGAGCATGAATGTACCAACATTGTCTTGTCAAGTCATGTCGAGTCAAGAAATGAGTCATGTTGCCCACATCTCCACTATGGACTTGTTGTCAATCAATGTGATGTAACATGGAAGTCCAACAGACCCACTTGTGGAACATAGGGTCATGTAAGTCAGAAAGTCATGGAAGTCAAACGATCATGAGGGTAGTCGAACAACCACAAGGATCAGTTTCACCCTTGGCTATAAATACCCCGCTCATTTGTACATGAAAGGACTTTTCACCTCAACTCCTCCCACATAACCAAGAGAGTTTGTAATATTTTCTTTAAGGAGTAAGTAGTGGCTCCAACACCCTGCTGATGGGGTTAGTGATGCATGGTGTAACGATGTTCCTTGTAACTTTTGCTTAATTCAAAATCCTATCAATAGGCCAACACGTTTTCACACATGTATTGTATTTGTTGTAAGACTGATCTTTAACACTTATAATGCATGTTTCTTTAACCATGTGTTCTACATCTGAACTGATTCATTTGTTGTAATGCATAATCTATTAATATAAATGTGTTGTATATTCTGTTAATGTTGTCCCGTCCAAGTCGACTACTCTACCAAACATCAAACAAACCTTTCACGTGAACCTTGATATAACAATCGTTGCACTCATCCTGAACTGATACGTGAGTGTTTTACATGTTATCTTACCTTGGATGTTGTGACTGCCACATCTGAGTGGACTGCTCCACCGGAAGCTATGTATGTCCTTTGTGTTGTGTGTTCCTACCTGAGTTGGGACTAATCCCTTTCAACCTGGTACTCACCTTCACGTTTTTCTCCTCATAGTGAAAGAACCATTGACACAAGTACATTTACACTCACCAGGCATTCAAACCTCACTTGTTGAAGAAAAAAGCAAACCAGTCTCTTGTGCTGACAAGCAAGAGTTGAGGCAAATCCTTAACACAATGGCAACTGGACCATCATGTCAGATGGGACTCCCACACCAAAATGGTGTGAGGTCTATTTAGGACTCCATGCTGGGGTGATCCCTTGAATGTTGGTGGGTCCAACACCATCAACATTTCGAGCACTAGAAGGAGGGAAACTAGTTGTACATGGCTAAAATTCCCCTCACGCTCACTCATCAACCATCCGGTCAAAGTAGTAGCTCACAACCCCTCTCTCACGACTCTGCAGTTGGTTACTCCTCACCTCCCAGAATTGAACATGAAATTTCATATCAACACCTTCACTCTATCTATCCCATCACTCGCCAGTTCGTGAAATCAGCTGGACTAATCCCGGGCATATACTATCTTCCACACACATCAAAGAAGCCAAAAGCCACTCCTACAGGGGTTTTTGTATCATTTGTGGAAGAAGCAGTCCTTGCTACTCTTAAAGGTTTGGAAGAAGCTATCGAAGATAAAGAGGAACTTCCAATCTTCATTGAAGACAAAAAAACCACTCTTGTAGTCTTGGGATCAAACTCCGGTATAGGAGGAGGGGAAGGCAGTGGAGGAAGTGGAGGTGCAGAAGAATCGATACTCAGATCTAGAACCATCAGATTCTGAAGGAGAGGAAGAAGACAAAGAGGATGAAGAGATGGCTGACCAAATCTTGAATGGATGAGTCAGGGACCATTGGCTCTCCTGCATGTTCTGCACAAGATGCCCAAGCAAACAGAGAGAAGGAACATCAAGTTTAACCCTCATAGCACGGTGAAGGCAAAAGGCCACTTAGAGAACTTCTACTAACAACTGCAGACCTTTGAGGTACATTATGATAACGTAGCATGTAGATTGTTTCCATGTACCTTAGATGACCGAGCAGCTGCTTGGTACCACAGCCTTCCACCCAACTCTATACAAAACTGGGGTTCTTTCAAACATATGTTCCTTGAAAGGTTTGCTGATGACAAGACTTAAGCCATTCTACTCAAAGAATTGGGAAGCCTCAATATGGAGGGAAAAGAGAAAGTAAAAGATTTCAATCGAAGGTTTATGTGTATCTTGAAGAATTTTTCAGCAGACACAAAACCTCATGACTCCATCACTATCGACTATTACACATCTGCACTACAAACAACAATTGCACAGTTCATCAAGCGAGCTGCAAAGCCAACACTCTTAGAAAGTTGTGAAGAGGCTATTATTGTTGAGAAATACTTGCATGCCATTAGAGTCATCAAGGATGATGAATCAACAAAAGACTCCAAGGATGCAAGAAGAAAGCCCCAAGCAATGGCAAGCAAAGGTAGAGATAAGGAAGCAACTGACATTGAGACCCTCACTCGCCTTGTCAAGAACTTGACCATCGAAATTTTCAAAATTAAGAAACGGAAGAAGGACACATTTATGAACAACCATCTGCCCAGATAGAGATAAAAAAGTAGTTCATCAACTGACTCATCAAGAAATTGACGGTTCAGTTCCAAATCTACGCAGAAGCCTATGTTCTAACTTGATCAATGTGTTGATCCTAAGTATTGTTCCTTCCATGAATAATTTCATCCCAAAAACTCTTATTCAGATTGGAAGCGAGGTGTTACCTCTGTCTGTACTTATACACTCGATCTGAATGGTGACATATAGGAGTAACCAGAAGACACTGATGATAATGAAGAGGTTGCACCTAATGAAGCAACAAGTCATGGGCATGTGGTGAACGCATATCAGTGCTCGCAAGTAGTCTTGAAGATGAACACTAAGAAGAAGCCCCAAAAGAAATTGATTGCTACAATCTTAGGAGTAAAGGGGCTCCCCTGACACTTGAGGAGATGTAAGAGAAAGTGAGATGGATGATAAAGAAGGTTGATCCACTAGCTACCTCATGCAACAAACACAAAACAAGTCTGGGAAGATAATGACAGATAAGAACACTACCATGAGCAGTAAGTTGTAGAACAATCCACTAGACAACACGAGCATCTGTTCCACCCTGGACACCTCAGTGAGTATACCACCTCTCGATTACAACATAGTTGATAAAATGAAGTAAGCTCAAGTGAAAATCAGTCTGTTCAAGTTAGCCAAAGTCTAGAGCCAACGAGATATCCTGCTGCGCACATTGGAAGAAACAGAAATAGACAGCACGACCTCTACTAGCAAGGGAGAATGCACACCTCTCAAATCACTATCCAATGTGCTCAATACAATCTAGATGGAAGAAGAAAACTTAGGTTTTCCCCCATTCCTGCTTTCATTTGCAGTTTTCAACTACAATGTCAACAACTATCTAGTTGATTCTGGCACGACAGCTAATTTCATGCCGCTCTCCATTACTAAGAAGATAAATGCACGATGGAGCGAAACATCCACGAGAATCATCCAACTTGATAGAATGTTAGTACCAGCCATTGGTGAACTATGATACATGATCATTGAACTATCCCATGACATTCAAGTCCACTAGTGCATCAACATAGTTGTTGTGGACATACTAGAAGCTTATGGTCTGCTGCTCAGCAAAGACTGGTCCAACAAGCTAGATGGATACTTTGCTATAGACTGGTCTCACCTATGGCTTTTGTACAAGGGAAAATGCAACCAAATCAGAGTGTTATCCAAGAGGTATATGTAACACAATGTCACTCCCCTTAACAGTGAGAACGAACCATTGGCCTTCACAAAACTCATGTTTTGCAACTATTTCCTAGAAAAGATATTGGAGTGTTATCTTACATGGCCAACCCCAACCTCATCATACAAGTAGTTGGGACTCCTTCCTTGCCCAACTGATGATAATGAAACTTGTACAATTTTTTTTTCTAATAATAGCAGTAGTAGCAACAATGGTAGTAACAACAGTACCAGCACACAAAGTAGTCCATGTACAGACAAGTTGTGGACCATGAGTCTTGATAAATC
Source organism: Pinus taeda (assembly GCA_000404065.3). NCBI lineage: Eukaryota > Viridiplantae > Streptophyta > Pinopsida > Pinales > Pinaceae > Pinus > Pinus taeda. Next base: position 317,015 of record APFE030854585.1, on the reverse strand, counting down.
AGGAACTCATGAGGACTCAATGACCGAGTTCATCTTAGTGATCCAAAACAAGGAAATATGCTTGATTTCAAGTTTTTTGAAGTTCAGAGTCACAAATAATGATGCTGAAGCACTCATGCTGAACACACGAAAGACCAACACTATGAGCAAACATAGCAACTTGGGGATCCACCATGATCTGAAGATGGCTAATCTCAGTACAATTTACACACTATATCAACGACCAATTGTTGACCGCTTGATCAAAGAGTACCACAATGGGACTGCACGAGTAGATGATGACTTGAGTGCCCACTACATGTGAACAATCCAACATTAGAATCTAGGTAAAGGAGAAGACAAGCCACTACAACAAAGAATAGGTAACACATACATGCTTCTTGTAGTCCTTTCATCGAATAGATTGATTAACATTTTAAGTGTTTGGATTACTTGCAAAGTTCGTCATCACACTTGGTTTTTTGACTTAAATCCGCCACATAAAAAATCTGGGAAAATCCACTTACTCATTGACTTCAGAAACTTGAACCCTTCCCGAAGTAAAAACAATTACCCCATGCCATCATCTGAGCCATGCTGCACATAGTACCTAAGGAAGTAGTGTTGTCTTCACTTGAAGGGTTTCTGGAATGCCACCAAGTTCCGGTAGTGGAGCCTCGTGGACTAGCACCAATCCACGAGAAACTTGGCTCACACACTTATCAGTTGCAATCAATCAATGGGAGGATTGGTGATCTTCCTATCAAACATGCAAGGCCTCAAACATTAGCTTGGTAGGTCAGGGCACGTCCATGCCTTGTACATAGTTAGCTTGTTGCTTGTTGTTTCATTTGGTTTGTTTTGTTTATTATATTTTCTTTCTCTTTGTTTTATTCTAATTACTATTTTTGTTCATGTACATTGTGTTTTTTTATTACTATTTTTGTTTCTAGAAATAAGTGCTACCAACTACTATGTTCTAGCTTTTGAATAGAGTATGTGGTTGAAATTTGAAGAGACTTGTGACACTGTAGCACTTGGCTAGTCTTGTGTCCATTTTCTATGTGCTTGGTTACAAGCTTTAGCTGATGATGTCCTGACAGAAAATACGAATCGTCTATAAGGGAAGCTTTGGTCGAACCATGAACCTATGTCCACACTGGGAAGCCCCATGTCTGTACTCAGCCTTCTGCTCTGTGTGTTGAAGCTAATCCAATTGGCAGAAATGGAGAAGGGGAAAAATATAAATGAGAAAACCTATGTCCAAGGTCTTACATGCTTCTATGAAGGAACAACCTCTTCTTCTCTCAATAAGTTGAGATCCCTCTTCTGGCCCAAAAATAAATAAGTTCCTATGCACAATTCTCTTAAAAAATACAAAGGTAAAAGAAGAGAAAGGCTTGCTGCATAGAGAGGTGAAGCATGCAACTCCCCTGGGGTACTAACCAAGCTCACTGGCAATGGAGCAATGTGTGTGTTCCTGCGTGACTCTGCCAGGGTATTGTCTAGGCCTGCTAGCAGCGGAGCAACACCAGAGATGAAAACTTATACTCTAAAAATATTCAACAAGCGAACTAAACTACCCTTCCTAGATTCGAAACACTGAGATCTAAGATGAAGTTTTCATTGTGTTTGACTGACTTGGCAAAGGGTGAACCATGTATGTCCATGGGGTAAATGGGAAAACTGAAGCAACCTGCACAATGATTCAATACTTCGCAAATGACCAAGGCCTTATGCTAGCAATGAACTGAAATAGAGAAGCTAGAGTCCTTCCAGTGTGTCGCCAAGTGTTGTAGTGGCTACAACCACCCTCCAAAATTTTAGCTTGCATCAATTTCGAAGCCTCCCTTGAAGAGTTTCACTTCATGACTACACACACTCGGGTTCACTCCATGAGCCCATGCGAGTGTTTACATTCATCTTGCTTGTTTATTGCACTCAAGTCTTTGCATGTTGATGTCTAAATCATGCTTGTGACTGTGTCTGGTTATGCTAAAAGTCTATGCTTCGTATGTGTTTGATGTGTTTGCCATGAAAGCATCTGTCACACTCACACATGGAGTCACATTCACAGTCACGCAAGTGTCATCTCCATCATGAACAGTCAATCACAAGTGTCATGATTTTCACTTGCACCATCGGTAAGTCATGTTGAACATGTGTATCTGGATGGTTTGGTGGTTTCGTCGTCAAGTCATGCGAGTGTGTGTCTGTATGATCACCTATGCAACTTTCGACTATTCACACACTTAGTCATTTTTTCTGATGTTATAACAAATAGACCCTTCACTGACAGCCGAACCATCACCTTGCTTTCCACTCGATCAATTGTCAACTAGAACAACACAAAAGCACCAAGCTATTTCTTTCAAGCTGTGTTTCCTGCAAGCAATTCAATCAACACTCATGTTTGCCACTCGGACAGTCGACCAATTGTTCATATCAGAAATTGCATAGTGCTCATGAGCAGGCCTCCCACTGGCCATCAATCAACTCAACTCATAAATTGTGCAAGGATGATCAGCAGACCGACCTTCCAACCTTAATGCAATTTTCCCAGCCAGTGGCTCCCAGTAACAGGTTGCCTATTCCCTCCAAGAATTGTGTAGTTTCTGCTGCCAGTGACTAAGCAGCCAACTGGCAATTCCCTCTGGGAATTGCAAAATTCTAGTTGCTAGTCACCCCAGTAGCCAACTAGTAGTTCCCTATGGGAATTGCGCATATCTGGTTGCCAGTGACTCGAGCATCCAGCTGGTAGTTCCCTCTAGGAATTGCATAGATCTAAATGCCAGTCTCTCAAGTAGTTCCCCATAAAAGATTGCACAATCCCTATATGCTGACCCCTCATGCAGCCCAACCCATTCCTCTGGAAAATTACACATATCCAACCCCTGCTAACTGTTCGTTCTAGAAAATGTGTAGAGCATGTCTGTCATTCCCTTCTACAGCCCATACTGTCCCTCCTAAAATTTGTGCAATTTTTCCTCCAAGTCGAGCTAGACCTTACAAATAATCACTGCCCACTAAGATCATTTGTCTCCATCCCTCATCGACTGTTGTATATTTTTTATCAATAGTTGCCCAAAGCCATCATCCTACATTACAACCCTGCTGCCTCTCCTAGTCACCCATATCTGAATGATCATGTGTCATGGTAGACTAGGAGGTTTTGGATTTGATGTTGTCTCATCATGAGTGACTACAGGTACAGGTACACCCACAAACATTTGAAGACGATGAACATGATGAACAAAGGGAGAACGTGTAGATGGATAGGTTCACCAACGGATGAATGAATGAAGCATGTGAAGCAGACGAACGTGACCAACATTCACCTTCGCAAACAAGTGAGCCTGTCAAGCCTTCTTACATGAAAGCAAGGAAAAACATGATAGAGCTTCATCAAGTGAACCAAGGACCATAGAAGACTCCGCACACTTTGCCATGCAGAGGTGAAGCTATGATACACCATGAAGACAACCATCACTTAGCAGCACTATAGCTCCACATGCACTCCAACAGCAATATGAATGTACCAACATTGT